>JAHWFP010061564.1:39091-49277 GCA_023313725.1 Lithobius niger
GTCAATTAATAAGCCGAAATGGCGTTTCAGCCTATTTTCGCCCATATCTTCTATCAGTTCATACGATCTTAGCTAAACCAAATTTCTAGCATTTTTCCAATCTTTTCCAGGCTTGGTAAAGTTACTTTCCACTCTATGTTTCTATCACAGACTCATAATAAACACGTCGAAAATTTCAATAAAACTTTGTTTAAAAGTTGTAACCCAATGCTAGTCAGCAAAATAGTCAAGCTCATGGAAAAGTTGTATGAAAGAGAAAATTTAGCAAGAGCGACTTTTGCGACTATTGCGAATTATTTAACAAAAATTTTAAACTGGCAAAATGTAGACAAAGCGTTTACATTCTGAAGAATGAAGTCTTTTTAAGGAGACTTACAGAAACAAATAATTTCATCATATACGTCCGAGCTGATTCCTTAAAAAATTATGATGTGATGAGATTCCAGGCTTTCCAGCCCAATACTGAATGTCTGTCAGAATTCCATACTTTTTGTCTGGAAAATGTCTTAACTAAATTCCAGACGTTTAAAGTCTAAACCCTGTACTGTTCACACCGTTGAGCAGAAAAAAGATTAAAAAATTTAAGAAATCCTTGAAATGTGGTTACCTTTCATGGTCTCCGAGCTCATCAAATGAAATAATGTTAAAACTAATTTTAAATCAGCCAAACCGTCATATTTGCCTTTTTTACCATTCAGCCATTCATGTACAATGTTCAACTTAGAGGTTTTTGTGGCGCCGCAAGATACGACCTCAGATTGTTGAAAATATTTTGTGTGGTAGTGATTCAAAAAGGCAACGTTTTCAACACCCAGGATATTAATAATTGCAAAAAATTACATTGTAGCTAAAAATTAAAATCATTGGCTCGAAACTGACCTACTTTTTTTATTTTCTCGCACTTACACAAACACCACAGTATGGAACAAAACAGGAAGCCAACCTGTACTGTTGTCTATTTACCAAATATTCAAGCAAACAATTTGTGTTTTTTTCCATATTGTGGCTATTGGGAGTGTGAGAAAGTGGCGTTTTCAAAGTGAACACAGGTGACGGGATTTTCAGTGATCTACTTTTCCACCCCGAAGACACTGTGCACAGACAGTACATATCACTGTACCAAGTCAGCCTACACAGGAACTGTGTACTGGCTGAACACATTCTTTGCAGCTCACAACAAAAACAAACTGTGTACTCTCAGTACAAATTTTGTGCACTTCGTCAGTCAATGCGTCAGCTCAGCCTCCACACAAGATTGTGTGTGTACTTTTGACTCGCAAAGAACACAAAACTTTTACTGACAGTACAATTACTGTTCTTTACGAATCAAAGGTGTAGAAAATGGCGTGTGGAGGCTGAACAGGTATACAGTGATGTGTATGTCAGTGCACAGTGTTTAATGTTGGTGTACGAGGCCATCAGTTGTAAATAATAAGAATAATGGTTCAATATCTTTGTAGAATTGTATTAAATGATGTTAAGCTTGACGTAACTGTTTAGTGTTAAGAAGTGTTGTAAAAGATGATAATTACGATACTTGAGAAAATTGTTGAAATATCCTTTTATTTCATCTGACTCATTTTCTGAAATTATTACAGATTTATTCCTTTTTCATATTTCAGAATATTCAAGCTTTTCAATTCACTCTACTAGCTACACTCGCCTCTTTGGTTTATGGAGTACCTTTTCAAAGCCTCTTTAACAACAATGGTAACAGTGACCGATACCAAAATAACGTTAGAGTTCTTCAATCCGCAAACTCACTGCAACAACAGAACCAATTCCGTCCAGCCTGGAATATCCTGAAATCTAATTACAACCCCGTTTTGTATCGAGCTTCCAGTATTCCCAATCCAAATTCGTTGGTCGTCCATCGAGTAACAGCATTGGTCACACCATATGTGCCCATCTCTGCAACATCGCCCTCACGCCAAGGCAGCAGACCAGCGTATCTTGAACAAATGCAAGAATATGTCCCAGTAGACCACAGTTCTAACACACCAACTGCATATAACAATGCAATTCCAAGCACACAAGTATTACCCATTGCCTCTCCACCGACAACCTCCAACGGGAGACTGCAATATCAAATCGCCTCTTCAACGACGACTTCCAAACCCCTTCCTACAAGGTCGGGGAATGACGCAAACGTAAAACTGCAAAACTGCTTGGAGTCGTTGCAGAACTTTGCTCAACTTCAGAATCTTGGTTTAGAAACTCTGAGCCGCAATCGGTATCGACAGCAAAGGTTGCCCTTCCTTGGCCGAATTCCAAATGACGCACAAATCAAAATTTGCTTACAGCAAATTAACTCGAACTGAATGTTAAACATTGCTGTACTGTCCACGGGTCGTTCATCTTAATCAGAAGTGCCTTGTAAGAAACGCTTACCCAAGTTGTGAAATTTTGTCAAATGATTGGAAATGCAACAGAACAGTTCTTGAAATCCCAAAAAAATATAATAAATAAGTGTAAGTTTTCATCAACCACACATTCACCATGTTTGCATTCACCATTTAAATTTAGTCTAGCACATACATGATGAAAAAATTGAGCTTAATGATTGGATATCATCAAAGAAACGACCCACACCATTTCCAGTCTGTTTCAAGTCTGATGTCAATGTTAGGAATTTCTACTGAAAGAAAGTTTCTAAAATAAGAGAGATAAAAAATTATTTAGTATAACTCGTCATTTTGTATGTAACTAATTGTTTATATCTTGTACTGGTTTAAGACAATATGCTTTACATAAAAAAGTTGTTGATGGAATCATGTTTCAAAAGGCAAGATTTCATCAAAATATACTGAACAATGCAAGCCGAAGTTGGTGCCAGTTGCCATGGTCCTGTTTCTGTTTCAGGAGTACTCCCCACCACCAAGCATGTCTTTTTCCATCTTCGCCCCATCAGAAAAAATTCTGGGTGTGCTGCTGCTACAAGCAGTATAGTCATGCAGTATAAGTACCTCCCTTGACGATAATTTATGAATGCATACAAGTAGATTGTTAAATTAATCACCCTAAATCAACCAAAAGAAATTTATTGACTAGCATCAGAATTAATCAAAACCGAATACAGTCAATGTAATTTAGCTCAAGGAAGCACATTTAACTAATAATCATTAAAAGAAAAAAAAAAGCATCCATTTTGAAGATTATATTGGGGACCGTCTCCAGAATGCATGCTCGGGTATAGTGTAATGCCAGGAGTGAATAAAGAATACGCAGTATACAGGGAATAAACTACTGGTAACTCAATCTGTACAATCGAACACTTGTCTCATCAGAACAGGGTTTCAGCACATAAACCCCAACTTAACCGAAAATATAAAATTTTCAAATCTGTTATGTAGATTTATTAAATTAACTGGTAGGGGTGTGAAACTCGAAATTTCGAGTCTAGTACGAGTATGAACCTGTTGTATAAACTCAACTCGATGTGAAAACTTCAAGATCGAATTTTTCGAGTGAGTTTCGTCGCGTTTAAAGAAAAATCGTTACTGTATCGAGAAATTGCAGCAAAACTTTTCACCTTTATTTGAATTCTGTAGAATTATTGCTTTAAAAATGTGGAGTGTATCACGTAGTTAGTAGTCGTACAATGAATAGGCTAGTTTGTCATACGTGGTACAGTCATGCAAACATTCAAATTGCCGACAGCGATGAGCTATTTCCATTCATGATGGTATCAGCAAGTGTGTAGTGTTTCTGATGCAGGAAAAACCGATTTAATTGGTTTAGTGTACCTTAATTGCAAGAACTTACATCATCTTCGAAACTACACAAGAAACTCGATATTCTACCTCAGAACTCAACTCGAACTGACTCAATGTTAAAAAGTAACGCTCGCACAGCCCTGTTAATTAGTTGACTTTACACGGGTTAATTAAGTCAGTCTAAAGTTTACAGCCGTGTTATACACAGGGTTCACAAGTTGCAACGAGGTGCTGTTGTTGTGTGTTCATTTGACATTGCTTTGTTCTCGGTCGTACTAAAGCGTGCTCGACCTAACGCTGATCCATACTGACATGGCCAAAAAGATATGTCCAAAGGCGGTATTTAACTGGTACATACATATTGATACCTAAAGGTTCATTAAATCAGGCTACTGTTTTGCACTGTGTGAGCCCAATAAACAAGTACATCTGAAAAAATGTGTGAAAAAGGTTCCTTAAAAAAATTATAATAGGCCAAGTAGTCTGGAATTTGAACTCACCTACTCTGGAAAACCATGGAAAATACGAGGAAATTAGTTCAGTGTTTTGGTGGAAACCCTGTTCATTAAAATGCGGTTGGTTACCGCTGTGGTTAAAATAAAATTCTGGCTACGGGCCTGACCACAGATTAAAGAACTCTCTCTCTCTCTCTCTCTCACAGATAACTCTCTTAAAAAATGGGGCCTCGTTTCAGCGACGCGTTGGCGCGATGACTCATGTTCTCGCACTTTATTCGCCAGATGTCACTAGCAGATAGCGAAACTGAAGCGCAAAAACTATCTAAACCTACTTCCGTTATGGTAGCGTTATGAAAACCACAGCGCATGCTTGGGTATTTTCTGCGACACTCGTTCTAATTATACCGCTGTCCTCGCGGGCGATCGCTGCGCCTGCTGGTGAATCAAGTGCGAAGTATGACACAGAAGAAAAGAAAACGAGGTACCACTTAGCGCGCCAGTGTCGTATCTGTAAGCGGAGAGAGTTCTTTAATCAGTGGGCCTGACTAAATTCTTCTTGGCCACCAAGAAGAATCCCAATGTTGTACTGCTGCAAACCAAAAACAGCCCAGATATCTCCTATATCGCAAAAGCAACACCGACTTAGTACGGAGCGTGCTTCTGAAGCCAGTTGCAAGGGGCACTGGTGGAGGGGAAAAAATTAATGACGTCTTCAGTTAGGTCACTGCTGTGAAAGTGGTTTAGGCGTAAAAATGCCTATTTTTAGTCTACGGTAGAGCCGTACCGGCTGAAAAGACTATTGCAACGACTTTGTCTGTCCGCCCGTCGCTTTTTTCAACTTCTCATTGGCACCGGATAGAGACGACCACAGTTTACAGCGTTAGATTCAGTGTCAAAAGTTAATTAAATAACATGGCAAATTAAAACATCGTTACTTCCTGATAGCGAATAGACTTCTTCGACGTAACTAAATTAAATAATAACATTTGATCGTCGAATTGAAATCCTAAGGATAACACGCAGCTGTAAAAACTAGAGGGTTTTAGCTTCGTTGAGAATAGTCTCGTTGCATTGTTGCATGAATGAATGGACTTACCGTCAAATCAAAGTCTCCATAAGGCCTATCTGCTACTTACGAAATTAAAACTGCAGTTAACAAAATCAGGCATAAAAAAGGAAAATTATGCTCAATTTATTTCGTAATCACGTTACCACGGCAACGTCAAGTTGCTACGGGCTGCTGCTGGCTTCATCAACAGCGTCTCTCCCGTCACTTCCTTACTACCACTGATCTATATTATAGGCTACGTTATGCGTTACGTTGTAAAACTGTCACTGTCTGCCCGAAGGCGCACCGTGTTGCAAAAATGAATAAGCTTACTTGCTATACAATCCAAATCTCCGTTGTCTGCTACTTACGAAATTAAATCTGCAGGTAAAAATTAGGCCTAAAAGTTGACAATTACGCCTAAAATGTAAAATAACCTTAAAAGCTAACACATTTTTAACAGGCAATTCAGATGGTTTCCGCTCTTAGATTATATAATAGAGATAGCCTTTGCAATACGTGATAGAAGAGTGCGCCTCACCATTGGTAGTGATGGAACTGCACAGAAGACCGGTTGCGACTAGGTAATCGCTGTAGCCGCTTGTTTGGATTTGCTGACAGCTACTTCAATTTCAGAAGCAGAATCTTTTCTTTTTCGATTTACAACTTTAACATATGGTTCACAGCGTAAGGGTTTAGACATTTAGCAATTTTTTCTCAACGGTGTTCGGGTGGCTTGGTAATTATTTGGAAACCTTCGTTTAAACTGTTAGACGTAGGCATGTTAAATGTTATATCAAATGTCATTGAGTTATGTCTAAACGGCCTATTGGCTATAATAATTTCAATCGTTATCGGTCAGTAAGCTTACAGCTTTTAAGGGCTCAAGTGGCATATGTAAGAAAGCAACGTTGTTTTAATTTGCCATGTTTTTGAAAGTTCACTTGACTAATGCTGAAATAGGCGAAGGACTGACAAAGTCATTGCTTCCCATCTTTCGCCGTACAGAAGACTTTAAAGTTCACTTGACTACCGTAGAAAAAGGAGACGAACGGACGAGCCTTCCCTGCATTCGCTGCGAGGTACGTAATTTGGGTATAAAAATAACCATCATTTTCGTGTACAGCGACTTTGATTTATCCTAATTTTCAGATTTTACGGAAAAATATCGAGAACAAATTTTTTTTTTAATCAAGGTCGCTGTTCACTAAAATGACGCCTAATTTTTAATTGCTGTTTTAATTTCGTAAGTAGGAGCCTACGGAGAATATGGTTCTAGCGTAGACCTATTCATTCACGCAACACGGTGCCAAGACTTCATGTTGCTGTGGAAACAACGAATCTTTAAACTGTCAGACGCAGGCATGTTCAATGTTTCATCAAATGTCATTGGGTTATGTCTAAACAGCCTATTAGCAATAAGGACCCAACGCTGTTTTAGTTTGCTGTGTTTTTGAAAGTTCTCTTGACTTCTTCTGAAAAAGGGCGACGGACAAGGTCGTTGCTATAATCTTCCCATCATTTGCTGTACAGAAGACTTTAAAGTTCACTTGACTACTGTAGAAAAAGGCCATGAACGGCTTTCCCAGCATTCCCCGAATGCCTTCCCAGCATTCGCTGCGAGGTACGTAATTTGGGTAAAAATAACCATCATTTTCGTGCAGAGCGACTTTGATTTACCCTAATTTTCAGATTTTACGGGGAAAAAATCGAAAACAAATATTTTTTTTTGAAATCAAGGTCGCTGTTCACTAAAATTACCGGTTATTTTTTTTCCAAATTTTCCAGCCTAATTTTTAATTGCTGTTTTAATTTCGTAAGTAGGAGTTAACGGAGAATAGGATTCTAGAGTAGACCTATTCATTCACGCAACACGGTGTCAAGACTTCACGTTGCCGCGGCAGCAACGAATCTTTAAACTCTTAGACGCAGGCATTTTAAATGCGCATGTTAAATGTTGACATCAAATGTCATTGAGTTAGGTCTAAACAGCCTATTAGCTATACGGCAGCAACGCTGTTTTCATTTGCCGTGTTTTTGAAAGTTCACTCGACTTCTGCCGAAACTCTTCCCACCTTTCGCTGTTCAGAATACTAAAAGTGGATAACTGAAGAATCCTCAACAAGGAGGACACACTATTTGTAATTATGTATTATGTCGTACTCGTTTCCTACTGTTTCTGACGAAGATACCTACTGTGTAGACAACATTTTAAGTGAATATGTGATTTAGGCCCATTAAGGCCCCTCCAGTTTTCCAGCTGGAATTTTCCAGTAAGCTGCTAAACCAAATGTAGGTACCTGCAATAGCTTATTGAAGTTGAGTAACTCATTTGTAAAACCTTTTTTTTTCTCATTTATACCACCGCTTGTAGCAAGGTCGGCTGCGAGAGAAATTGGATAGTTCAGTTTCCGGCCTGTTGGTTTCATTTATCATGGCCAGTAAATTACCCGGCCCGACCAACAACAATATTACGGTGGTAGACAAAATGGCCGCCACGTGTGCCCCATTTCAATTCTTCGAGGTCTGTTCGGAAATTGACCAAGCAAATCGCACCGGTGGATTTTTGCATGGCGAGCCCCGCCATCTATTGCCAAATAGCGGCAACGGACAAAAAGCTTAGTAACTCACTAACTTAATCCCAGTAATCACCCGGAAAATAGCTTACACGTATACAAATAAATAAATTTCCGTATGGCCTTTTGCCGCATAGTGATTACATTTCTCGACAACACATACCTCTTCCGTAAATAGCGACATGTTCGTTTATACAGAAAGTGTTTCAAGTTAGAGTGGCAGCATTCTTTTGTACTAAAGGCGTCGCCCTCGGTTGACAGAAAGCGGCAACAAGACAAATTAAAAGCATCGGCGGCGATATCGGCGGCCATTTTGTCCAACCCAGCCGCGTACGCTATTTTTCACCCAATATCCTGCCGATACTGTGTAACAATGGTCATAGTGAGGGCCGTAGAAAGGATAAGGCGAGCAAGGCGCCTGCCTAGGGTGCCGCCTTGCTGGGGGCGCCACGCCGAATTCCTGCCAACCGTGTAACCGTGGAAGTGGATGGTAAAGCACAAATACGGTATTTTTTTAAAAGATCGTGTTGCAATAAAGTTCACAACGTTGTAAGAGACGTGCTTGCTTGGACTTGGTTTAGTGCTCGCTGCACAACTTCCGGATGTTTTGTTAGCCGATTATTTGTTTTTCCTGGAATGATCAGAAAATCGAAAATTGAAATTTAAAATAAAGGTTTATAGAGAGTCACTTCAGTATACTTGCTTCTAAGAGATACTTGCAGCCGAAAAATGCAAAAATTGGGGAAAAAAACGGTTTTTTATTCCGGTTGAATCAGTTATACTGAAATGTTTATTTTCATCTTGTTCTAGCGAAATATATTACTCTAATCTCTTTATCACCTTACTTGAGGTTTTTTGATCAGTTGACAAGCACAAATTAATACGGAATCCTATTAGTTCAATAAAAAAACACTTTTTTTTTTAATTTGTTAATGTTCATTCTCTTCAACTGCTTTAAATACTTAGTACTGGTCTCTCTCATTTACTAGGAGTAGTTACTAGTTAGTTATGTAAGCCTCAATATAATGGCCGTGAATATTTTTCTTGATATAGGTAGTCGGTGGTAGGGGGAAGGGATGGGTGCCTCTCAGTTGGCTCGCCTTGGGTGCCAAGGGGGCTAGCTACGGCCCTGGTCATAGTTGTGCAACTGGCCGCTTGGGGTCAGGACTCACTACGAGCGGTGTTACGTGGGATAGAATTGTGTCGACTTCACTTTTATGCCGCCCCTGGTATACCTACAGGAAGGAAACTCGGGTCCAGAATGCGAAATAATTTTTACCGAGAACACAAAGTGATCAGACGCCCTCTCAGTGCCATAGGCGGAAATGGCAAGTCTCTTCCTAGCATGCATGGGTATGCGGTTTTTCCATTCCCAAACTTTCCTTAATCTTTTCACCCACGCGGAGACGAAAGTGAAAACATAAGAAGCGGCTGCGGCGGTTACCTATAACTGTAGCCGGTCTTCTGAAACTTCCGCCACTTTCGAATATGTTGAGGCGCACGCCTCTATCGCTCACTGCAACAGCGTTCTCCATTAAACATATGATTTAAAAGCAGTAACCATCACAATTGCCGGTTAAAAATGTGTTAGTTTTAGCCCTATTTTAGATTTTAGGCGCAATTGTCCGCGTTTAGGCTTCATTTTTACCTGGCGTTTTAATTTCGCAAGTAGCAGCTAACAGAGAACTGGGTTGGACAGTAGGCTTATTCATTTATGCAACACGGTGTGGCTCCCGGAACAGTTACAGGTGTCCGGCGTTGCTATTTTAAATGAAGCTATAATGTGTGTCGTTAACGAAATCCTTTTGTTTTTACGGTGCGTGCTCTCTTTAGGGTTTAAATGCGACGATCAAATGTTATTTTTTCACTTAGTTACGTCGAGAAAGCCTGCTGGCTACAAAGAAAGCCATGAGGTTTTAATTTGCCGAATTTTTTGTACTAAATTTTGGTCACTAAATCTAATGGTGACAACCGTTTCTCTCTATCTGGTACCGTTCTCAAGCTGAAAAAGGTCGTTGCAATAGTCTTTTCAGCCGTTTGGTTGTACAGAAGACTAAAACACGAAAGCATGAAAAAGTTAGTCGCGTTAGTTTCGAAGTTGATCGTTTACCAAGTCCATCCGCATCAGAAAACCACAACCTTTACCCGAAGCAATACGCCTACTACCCACTGGCAATAAATGTAATAAATTAAATTTCTTTGTGGCACGCCAAGCAGGATTACGTGCCCGTCAGCAGTGACCTACTGAACGAAGACCCCCCCCCCTCCCCATTCCCCCTTAGAAAATTCCACGGCTCATCCTCAATGCAGGCTGGTAATTAGTGAAAGATACTTTAACTGCCGCTCGTTCGGTACAACCGTAAATTTTAGTTTTGCCACTTTTTGTGC
>JAHWFP010061564.1:49287-86679 GCA_023313725.1 Lithobius niger
AACCCATTAACTTCCTGCAACGTACACCGACGGACCGCGTTTTTAATATTCCGGGGTTTAGGTCAGTTACAAGCTTCGATCGCACGTCTTCATGGTTCAGAGTCCAAGGCTTTGATCATGCAGTGGCGTAACTAGGATATCAGGGACCCATTGAACAATTCAGGGGGCCCCAACAGGGGTTTATTGACCCATGTTGTGGCCCTGTTACCCTAACAAGGGGCCCCCAAACCCGCACTGTGATACGGGAACCCTCATCCTATCCTAATATGAGGGCCCCTCACCCAGATATGAGGCTAAGTCACCCAGCAGGATGGCGTTCAAAAACTCACGATGGAATGCCCTGATTTTTCCTGGTTTTCCAGACCAATATTGACAATTTTCCCTGAATTTTTTATCGGTCGAAGAAAGGTGCAGCACAGTACTCAAATATTTTATTTTCACATTTCACTCAAATTGTATAACTATATCGTATTGCTTTGCTAAATCAAAAATTGCTCGGCTCTAACTGGTACCGGTAAAGGGTACGAAAGCCATAATCAGGACAAAACTAGAAACGTACTTAACACGTAACGTCCCATACTTACTTAGGCCTAAGGAGTTTTCACTTTATCAGAAATGAAACAAACAAGCGGCTACAGCGACCGTCTAGTCGCACCGGTCTTCTGTACAGTTCCTCCACTTCCAATGTATAGGCGCGCACCTCTATCATGCACTACAACATCTAGCTCTAGTATACTAATCTAAAAGCAATAGCCATCACAATTGCCGGTTAAAAATGTGTTAGCTTTTACACCTATTTTACATTTTAGGCGTAATTGTCAGCTTTTAAGCCTAATTTTAACCAGCAGTTTTAATTTCGTAAGTAGCAGCTAACGGAGGTATGGATTGTATAGTAGGCCAATTCATTTTGCAACACGGTGCACCTAGGCACAACGTAACGTGCAACGTAGCCTATATACAGATCAGTGGTAGCAAGGAAGTGACGAGAGAGACGCTGTTCATGAAGCCAGCAGCAACTCGTAGCAACTTGACGTTGCCATGGTAACATGATTTTAGGACTAATTTTCATTTTTAAGCCTAATTTTAAAAATGCAGTTTTAATTTCGTAAGTAGCAGATAGGCCTAATGGAGAATTTCGTTCGACGGTAAGCCTATTCATTCATGCAACAATGCGACGAGACTATTTTAAACGAAGCTAAAATCCATTTGTTTTTATTGAGTGTTACCGTAGGATTTCAATTCGACGATCAAATGTTATTATTTAATTTAGGTAAGTCGAAAAAGTCTATTAGCTATAAGGAGTCAACGATGTTTTAATTTGCCATGTTATTTAAGTAACTTTTGACACTGAATCGAACGTTGTAAACAATGGTCGTCAATATTCTGGTACCGTTGCGAAGTTGAAAAAAGCGACGGACGGACGAACGGACGGACAAAGTCGTTGCAATAGTCTTCTCAGCCGGTACGGCTGTATAGAAGACTGAAATGGACGTTATATGAAGTTTTAACTGAAATAAAGTGAAGGTTTTAGGAGTTAAATATGAAATCCGAATTGACTATTCCATCCTAGAAAAAAAAGACTTTTCAGGAAATTGATATCCCCTGACTTTCAGTATTTATTTATCAAAATCCCTGATTTTTCCCTGAATTTTCCAGACTTGATAAATTCCCTGAATATTCCTTGTTTTCCCGGTTTTCCAGATAGAACGCCACCTTGCCCTGATATTTGTGTAAATCATCCTGATTGGGGTCCCATCATCCTTATATGGGGCCCAGGTAGCAGGGTCATTGGCCCATGGCAAGATTTTGTGGATGCGCTAAACGAGAAACTATAGACGCAATACTGTGCAGCTTTCTCGTTGCGAGGAGGAATGAGTGAGTGTAAAATAAAAATAAATTCTTTTCTTAATATTAAAATTGCTTCAGAGCAACAGTGGAACAGGCGTCAATAATGAAACGTATAAAAAAAATCATTTCGCATAATGAGAAGTGCGTTGTTGGGGCCCCCGTTTCTTTATCCCCACTCAAAAAAGGAGTAATTTTGGAAGAAACGGTGACAGAACCACGAATTTTGTCTGGGAGAGAAAACAACAAATCACCTAAGGGTTCAGGAAGGAGGCGCGTGGCTAGTTTGTTGTGTTAAAAGATATTTCTTTGTGCATTCCTTCGCTTGCTAGAATAAAGCGCTGTAGAGAACTAGGTAGTGCTAGACGCTCCAAACTTTAGTTTGGTGGCGACCCGCCTTTAATATATGTTTCGTAGTATACGGTATTAGACAAAATAACGGTTTTTAGGTCTAAGAAAGCTGCTCTCACAGCATCGGCTTGACTAAAGATGCCGTTACTTTTTACCTACATTTTCATCCAATCCCCTTACAGCTAGCTCAACGACCGGCTCCAGATGCTAGTCCCGCAGCCAATTTGGCGTTATTGTCACTACTCTAGTCAATTTCTTTCTTTTGACACCTTTTTCGTGTTACTAGCCATTATATCCAGAGGTAAGGGTGAATAAACACGCACGCATGGTCGCAGGTCCTATTCGTTTAATGACTAGGATTAACATACCCACCGAGTACTCGGGGTTCTCGAGGCTGGTAATTTTCTAACGTTTGTAGACCTTTACATCCGCTGCACGCCAATGACGAAGAAAAGGATGATAAAGTCTTGGGCACGTTCCCGTAATCTCGCCTATACTGACCTTGAACGAACCCGTGAATGAATCTTCTACGACTTCGTAGAGAACAAATCGAAAGATGCGGGAATCTTCGGAAATGACCATGGTTGCACAAACGGCCTTGAGGGGGTCGTGCCATCTTGGACAAATACTAGGTACGGTACATGCATTCTTGTCGTATCAGCAACCAGAAAATGGAGTACGTAGAAGAAGCAAAGTCTGCATTAAATCCTGGGCTTGTGAGAACACACGACACACTAATCTTAGAAAAATAGACAACTGCCCTGAATGGGACTCGAACCCAGAACTTCCCGTTTACTAGCTCCACATTGACCACTGGGTTCCTGAGGCGGATCCTGGCTACAGGCCTTCAAGACTTCAACCTTTCTCAATGTTGACCTAAAGGCCGTGAACATATACAAGGAGGGAAAGCAAATTGGTTCTTGGCCTCCACATTAAAATAATGCTTGCAATAAATAAAGAATGAATCACAAGGTATAGGGTAAACGAAGCAAACACTCTGGATTAAAGACTGGCCTTGTGCGGATACAAGATACACTAACCTGAGAAAGAAAAAAAAGACAACTGCCCCGACTGGGCCTCGAACTCACGACTTTCTACTTACCAGCTGGGGCTCTAACTACTGCACTACCGGGGCGGACCCTGGCTATTGGCTCCAGCAGAGTTTAGTAACTGTTCAACCCTTCTTCTCGGTCGGTGCGAGCTTTCTCCTCACTGCACGCAAATTCGTGGGCGCATCATTTAATGCGCTGGAATCCCCACTTTAACCTATCACATCTCGACGATGGAAACGGGAGTCGTTTTACTGTTCAGCATTTATTCTTGGATGGTGAGTGCTCGCTGGACTCCGTGCATCGCAGACTGTCGAAGGCGTGTTTTCAGATCATTAGGAATTGTGGAAGTTCTGGGTTAATTTCCAAATGAAGTACCGTAAAGGGGGGGGGGGGGTCCAAAAGAGTGTGAGGTGCCAGGAAGGCGTCTGCAACAGTTGTCCTTTCCAAATCCGTTGCCATGCCTTTGGCAGTTGCCACGAGACCGAAAAACAAACCTTACATGTGGTAATACCGTTTTATAAGTGATTTTAGTATTGTTTACAATAGTCGCAAGGTTACTAAAATATGAAGTCGGAATCAGACGGGTCGCGTCTCGGTGCTGCCGTACAAAGGCCCACTGATGAAGCAGTCTAACGGGGGAAGCGGGATGGGGAACTTGCTGCGTCAAAAGTCATTTCAGGCTGATGATGTCTAAAGGTCTTCAAGTTAGCTTTGGAGCTCGCAGCACGGTGTAGCCAGGATCTGCCCTGTTAGCGCGTTCGTTGGAGCACTGGCTAGTAAGCGGGAAGTCGTGGGTTCGAGTTCCAATCGGGGCAGTTGTCTTCTTTTTTCTCACATTAACAGGCGTGACTCCAGATGAGGGCGGTGGGAGCGATCGCCTCTCCTAAAACCGAACACACACTAGCTGATAATACAGTGTTATTGTTTAAAATCAGCTTCACTGACTGCGTAAATTTATTATTATTCCCTATACAACCAGAGACACACAAAAAAAAAAAAATAGAAAATACATCTTTTTTCAAATTTCAGATTTTTATACGTTGGTTTCATCCCTTTTTTCTCGCTTTAGTCCATTGTTATAGTGTGCGAATACAAAAATGGACGAATGCAAAATGAGAGTGGACGAAAGCAAAATAAAAGGACGAAACCAACGTAAAAAAAAACAAACATGTAAAAATGTTAATTCTTTGCCCTACTGTTTCAGAAATATTTATCTTTTTAAGATACGAGAATAGCTCGAAGACAAAAACCCACGATATGAAGAATCGAACAAGTAATAAATGTAGGGACAGATCCGGCAGGACTGCTAGGTGATCGTCAGGGACACTGGACGTTCTAATAATTACGGCGGTGAATGCTGCTTTAACTCCATGGACCTTGCCTGCTTGACCTCTCCCTCAGTTTGCCTTTCTCTCCAAGCAACTCACTGTTGCCCTGAATTTAATGTTATTCTGTAACAATCTTGGACAACAACAATGTAAAATACTGTAAATCAATTCATGACCATTGTAAGCTCGAGGGTTGCCATGCCAACAATGTAACCATGCTGTGGAAGGGCAACAATTGCCCAATAGCACTCCTCCCATTCCAATCCAACCAAGCCAAGAGTCAGTCTTATTTTTCGATTGCTAACTAGAAATTATCCTCCAATTTTCTCCTCCCATGGCCCCAATTTAAGTCAGCATGCCCCCAATATTTTCACTGTAATTCACCCCATCACATTTGTAGTTATGCAGGGTTACCTTGAGGCAGGCGAGCTAAGACACCATATAATCCTGAACAAGTAAAACATCTTTGGCAAACTCCTGTAGTAATTACTGTTTCATAGCTTCACTGTTCCACCAAACCAACTCATTTACATTTCCGCCCGAACATAGTCCCGTATCCCTGCATAAATAATCAAACAAAGAATAAATATAAGAATAAAACAAATTTATTATGCTCAGAATTTTTAGTTTAAACACGAATTGGTGGGTACAAAAAGTTTTCTTTTACTACAAAAAAAAAACAGTGAAAAAAGAGCGTGAGCTACATAAGTCTTGCTTCCGTCCCCTAAACTTTGTGAAATGGGATCACGAATGAAAAATTATGTTTTCGACCCCTAGCTGACGCGAAATCACCCCACCTAAAATTTCATCCTGGGTCCGCTACTGCACATAAGTGCATTTTATATTCGCACAAGGCCAGTCTTTAATGCAGCTGTCTGCTTCGTTTACCCTTTATACCTTGTGATTTATTCTTTACTAGCATCGTACCCGGCTTCGCCCGGGGATTTGTTTGACCCGTGGTTGTTTCCCAGTATTTGCTCGGTGCTGCCTGATCGTTCACTGCAACAGTCAACTTTTCTTTGTGTAAAACTCCCCCTTTCAGTCAATCCTCTCCCTCCGCAAAGCCATATCGCAATCCAATAGTGGCTGTAACATAAGCACTGCGCCACCAACGGGCATTCCCCGTTCAGGCCCCTCCCCACTCCCAGTAGCGTGCGAAAAATAACTGTCCTTCGTACATGACGTCATTTAAAACATGCCTTTGCGATGACCGCGCAGAGCAAATTGTTAGTCGAGGCAACAATGTGCCAATTTCAACTTCTTTTCAGGGCAACAGCGACCCAGTTTGAACTTCAAGCCAAAGAATTGACACACTCGCACGTTTTCATTGTTTCCCTTTCGGGGGTCGTTGCGGTTGCTTCATTTCTGCTATGAGACTTTGGTTTATAATGTAAGAAGATTATGGATATACGTAGCAAACCAACAATTAAAGTGCTAATTCCACCATTGTCAGCCCTGATGTTACGACGTGGCTTTTAAACACGGGGACCTATCTCGACTGGATATAGCTTTCAAATCTCATGCGGTTTCGTCAAAAGTCGTGTGTAACAGTATACGGACACGCCATGATTTGACCCCGTTTTTCGGTTAAAACGCATGCAATTTGAAAAGCGCAACTCGAGATTAGGGCTTCTGGTCGTCTTCACTAGGCCACAGCGAATTCGTCTCCTGTCAGTTCACAATGGTTGTATATTAAACGGTAGTGGCTGCGAACGAAGTATACCTCGGCAGTTTGAAGGAAAACAAACGTCTTTTCTTTCGAAATTGTATACGTTTATTTTCTGGCTTCTTTTTCACAAAATCGAAACACAGCTCAGTCAGTGGATTTAAAATACACAACGACGGTTGTAAGAATAAAAATGTTTGCCAGTACAAACTTCCTCCCCAAGTGATTCAAATCACTGGGTTTAAACTGATGGGAAAACTTAAAAATATACACTGGAATTTTAAGATATATCTACTTAATGTTACCGCACTTCTCATCCGAATATTTAGAGTTGAAACTGGATTTCCAACATCGTTTTGTTCTGGCAAAAAGGTTACTACAATCACGAAGGGGCCGGCAATTTTTTGTGATTCCCGCCCCCCCCCCCCCCCCGCCACCCAAGAAAAAAATGCGATTTTCGTACGTTTCTTAGCAGAAATTGTCTGCATATGACTTCCTGCAGCCAAATTAACAATACCTTCCTAAAGCACCGAACAGAGCGAACAGAGAGACTGTTAGAGACAGTTTGGCTCCAAACTTGTCGTTGCACGTGCGCAGTGATGTTGCGTCATCCGTTCAGTACCTTCCTAAACTACAACACAGTTCAACAAGCTCAGCAGAGTATTCGATACGTCATACCTTCACCGCGACCAGACCTGTCTAATGGATTTGACCAGGATTAGCCAATAGATGCGACCAGACGAGAGCAATGCCAAATTGCGAACCATCGAGGTGGAGGTTTGAGCATGCGCGAGGTAAAGTAGTTTTGCCGGAAACAGATTCATCGCTGACGATGTTGACGTCAATTGAAGCCACTTCAACATGGATATTAGCAGGGAATGAGCCAAACTGTCACCAACAGTGGTGCGTTTGGTTCGCTCTGTTTGGTCGTTTAGGAAGGTACCGTAAGTAAGAAGCGCTCCGTATCAATAAGTTACCACTAGTTGTAAGAAACGTGCCCCGTTTTAAACGAAGAGACAAGATTAGTTAACTAAGAAACAGGCTTTTTTTGCGTAGGCGGAGCGGAGAGAAATTTATTTTAAATTTGTATTTTTACTCTCATTATAATGGCTTTGCAATGTTTGCTAATGGTCCTTAAAAAGCTGGGGGCAATATTCACTCGGCTACATTTGAGCTGAAGTTTGAGCTGGTGTTTTTTACATTTTAGCTTTTTCTTTCTTTCTTTTTAGGCAGGCTACGTTTCATATTAATTTTAAGATGCCTTCGTTTGCTCCCACATTTAGTTTCTGTTTCGTTATTTGCAGCCTCTTTACGCCACCGCCGTCGTAGTAAAATACCACGTTAGCCGCCGTGGTTAAGCTGGCAAAGAACGTGCCACCGTCTATAATGCTTTCATTGTTTATATTTATTGCAGAGTATCTTTTTTAGATTTAAAACATTAACAATAAAGCATTGATTTATTTATTTTTTATTTGAGTTCTACCGGGCCCACAGAGCCATTCACTCAAATGTTAACCTACCTTACCCTACTTGACCTAACCACCTAAAGCATTTAACTGCCAGCTAAACAATCATCAGTAACAAGAGTACTTCACGATAATCGAAAGATTCAAAATATCAAGATTCAAAATATTCAAAATATCAAAGATTCAAAATACTCCGCCTCCTACGACATTGTTAAAGCGCAAACCTCTGGCACGTACTACAACGGCGAACGCTATATTTTATTTTTATTTTTAAATTAGAATGATCACAATTGTAGGTCGGACGGCCTGTAGGCTTGGGTGTGAAGATAGTATTTAAATAATTCTAAAGCCTAATTGTTATCTCCCGTTTTAGTTTTGTAAGCGACAACAGTAGAGAAATTAGGCCTATTGCGTTCGAGGTTAGGCTTATTCATTCTTACAACACGGGATGGAAAATGCAGTTTCCATAGCAATCCAGAAACCTTAAAATTATTATACGAAGCCAAAATATTGTTCCGCGTTGTGATATAAACACGTAGTAAGCTGTCTGCTGTTATTTTATATGAGCGGTTTCCTCTTGCAGCAGCGATTTGATTTTCACATTTGAGATTCCCGTTGATAGTGTTAACGCCACTTTGGTACGTTGGCTGAATTCTTCCAAATATTCTGTTTCACATGAAACGAATACGAGTCGTTAACGAATCCTTCTGGTTTTTTTCCCCTTATGTTTGCCTTCATCTAGTGGTTAAAGTGCTATAATCAAACGTTATTATTTCGTTGAGTCATGTCAAAAAAGATTGTTAGCTGCAAAGAAGCTACGATGATTATTTTAGCGCTTTTTTTTTAAAGTTCAGTTGATTACCAGTGTATGCTTCGTCAGAATTTCTTAACTATTCAGGATTCCAAATTTACAATGGCGAGGGTTAGATATAGATAAATTCGAAAAATTGTAATTTCGTGGATTATAACTGATCAATTTACGCCAAATTCGAGATCAGCATTACTTTTGGGGCTATCTAGCAATGTGGCAAATTTCATAGCAATCTGAACTTTGGTTTGGGCTCCACCCCCAGACTACAAAAGTGCAACTAATCAACCAACGGACCAACCAACATTTTGCAATTCGATGTTCGTTATAGGCTTCGCTACGCTCCGCCAAAAATGTTCTATAAAACACCAGTGTACCGTTGAATTACACCCATCTTGTGTCGAGTTTCATTTTTTTGTCATTGTTGCATTAACACAAATGCAAACTTTCACACCCTGTATCTCAGTAACAGTTCATTTGCGAACATGGGTTTATTAGCAAAAGTTGCTTGTTTCTTTTGTCCCCTATTAGGCTACCACCTGAAGTTTGTCAGTATATTTCTGGGACACCTTGTTTATATTTTTTTCCTTAAAGGACAAATACATCCAGTTTGACATGCATGCTTTACTTTTGGATCACTTACACAATAACTAAACACAAGAATTGCGGTAAGAATACGTTACGTACATCCGATACAACAATTTAATTATTGCATTACCAAAACATGACATGGAGACCGCCATTGTTTTGCTGGAACGCGCAGAAATTAACGCCGACTGATGTCACTCTTCGATTTCGACTCTCAGCCGATTGAGATAGCTCTATTGGCTGTGAAAGCTCGAGCGTCTGACGGCCTTAGCTGACCACTACAACTGTCGGCCAGCTAAGGCCGTCGGACGCTTGAGCTCTCACAGCTAATAGAGCTATCTCAATCGGCTGCAAGTCGAAATCGAAAAGTGACATCTGTCGGCATTAATTTCTGCGCGTTCCAGAAAAACAATGGCGGTCTGCGTATCGTGTTTTGGTGATGCAATAATTAAATTGTTATATCGGAGGTACGTAACGTATTCTTACCGCAGATCTTGTGTTTAGTTATTGTGTAAGTGACCCAAAAGTATAAAGAATGCATGTCAAAATGGATGTAATTGCCCTTTAAGACCAATACCAACATTTTACGATTCTAGGTGAACATTTTTATGAAGATGCTTTCAAGAGACATGTCGTTGCAGGGCGCTGTGCTGCCTTGGAGAGAATGACACATTTCGCCCTCTGGTGCCGTTGATAAAAAGAGGTCTATATTATCCAAGGCCAACTGAGTTAGCAACTGAGTTCCTCACTCCACTCCAGGCCGGTTTGTTTGCTGCATTTTCTGTATCAGTTAGTGACAGACGTGCTAGGAGTCGTCCAATGCCGTACGACCCGAGAACACAAAGGAATCTGCACAAAGGAATCTGGACTAAGTAAATGCTGGAGAAGCCCTGTTTGTGCCAGATCTCGCAATTTAATCGTTATGATTCGTCATTCTTCCTCTGTTTAAAGTTTAACAGGGAGCTGAGTATATACTACGAATTTTCCCGAATAAATTTTGTTCAGGTACCTTTGCCCTTTGGTTCTCATGCCGTACGGTACTAGACGACACCTGGAGTGTCTGTCACTAACTAACACAGGAAGAGCACGCTGACCGGCCTGGAGTGGAGCGAATAACGCGGTTACTACCTCACTTGGCCTTGTTTTAATCCCACGTTTTACGAGAAGCGGCTTTACCTACTTAAATATATAGGCGAAAAAATAGTCCAGATCCCTTCCCAACCTTTGATCCCTTCCCTTCATTTAACCTTTGATGTAATAGTCGGTGAGATTAGCTTGGCAACAATGTAGCAACTTGCCATTTTTGCTCTGATATCATTACTTTGATTGGCTGAAACTTGGCGGGTTCTTTCACCCTTGTGGGTTTTGTTTTAGTTTTTTCTTTCTGAGCTTGTTCCAACGTTCGTGTTCCGTGTCGCCGCAAGCCCAGTTCAGCATCTAAAACAACAACCACGACAACACCAAGCAGAAATAATTACTTATCGTGGGCGGTGGTGTAGGGCAACGGGGGCAAACCCTCTTATGCATAAATATTGCAGCTTAGTTTTCACTTTCATTCAGGTTATAAACAGGTTATTTATTAATAATGTCACAACGGTATAAAAAATAAAAGCATAAATAAAATGGGATAACAAAAAGATGATAGCGCGAATAATAATGCAGGAAAGAAAATATCCCCGCCTCAGTTCAAGGAGGACAAGTATCGGCTCGAAATTCCGAACGCTCGTAACATCTGCAGCCTATGGGCAGAAGTTGATGAGGACCATCATGACCTCGAGATGAAGAGAGAAGAAGATTGCCGAGCCGTCATATAAAACGAAGGGTGGGAACTTCGATGCCAACAGTCATGTGATTTGTACGTCAACTGGATATACCCGGTGCATACGATCAAAGAAGTTTAGTGTGAGTGAGTGAAGCGGGAAAGTGAGACGACGCAAGTACAGAGATGGTGAGTAGAGATCAGTGGTTTGGGAGGGACGTAGCGGGAGTGCGATTGTGTTTGGAATTTTTATCCGTGTTATCATACAATTTTGTCAGGATCGCGTTGAAAACTGAGAGTGCTTGAACATAAAAATGGAAAATTGCTTATTCCAGTGACGAAATGCGAGTTGTTTTTTTGGTGTTTTTTTGTGGTTTGTGAACCCGAGCACAGCTAACAAACAACAGCAGAGTAGGACAGTGACTACGTTCACACCAGTCACCCAAGACGGTACACACCACTAAATCTTGGGTCAGGCACAGATCCACAGGGAGGCGTGCACAGAGGCTTGTCGTCCGGCGCTTGTGCGCCTCATGGTTACAGAGTACTATACATTTAATGAAAAGGGATGAAAGCAGCCGGAATTTGATTTGATTTGATTTGTTTATTAGAGGCCTTTGCCCGCAGCCACGCGCCCCATTACAACAACTACCCCATAAACTATTACAAACCAGAAGCAGCCAGAAGCCTTATCGTAGAACAATCCAGTTTTTTTTTTAAATAATCATTATGATAATCACTGGAACACGCAATGAACGTCGTTATTGTTAACATTTCTCACGTTTTAAATCATTATTTGTACCACTAGGTTGTCCAGGATTAAGTTTAAGTTTAGTTTTAAGTCTCGAAGTTTAGTTGAGTGTGTGACTATATAGGTCTACTAGCATCGTACCCGGCTTCGCCCGGGGATTTGTTTGACCCGTGGTTGTTTCCCAGTATTTGCTCGGTGCTGCCTGATCGTTCACTGCAACAGTCGATTTTTGTTTGTGTAACACTTCCCCCCTTTCCACCAATCCTCTTCCCCCCCTCTCCCCTCCTCCTTTTATAACGTCCTCTCCCTCTCCTCTTGGTTTCCTTCCCTTTCACCTCTTTGCTATACGTAGTTGAACACGTACCCGGCTCCCGTGCTTGTTTGTTTGTTCTCTTCTAGGTTCAGTTAATGCGTAATCGTATGCATAATGGTAACAGCTCACTTTGCCTCCCCCCCCCCCCCCACTCCCAGTCTTTCGCTGTGGCTTAAGCGATGCGTACCGTGTGAAAAAGAAGTGCGCATGACGTCATGTAATACTTGCCCTTGAGATTACCACGGTTCTTAGTTAGAAGGATAATTGTTAGAGCAAATTGTTAGTCGAGGCAACAATGTGCCAATTTCAACTTCTTTTCAGGGCAACAACGTCCCATTTACAACTTCATGCCAAAGAATTGACACACTCGCACGTTTTCATTGTTCCCCTTCCGGGGGTCGTTGCGGTTGCTTCATTTCTGCTATGAGACTTTGGTTTATAATGTAAGAAGAAGAAGATAGACCCTGATTAAATCTGAATATGAATCTGTCCAGAGCGATCTGAGAAGCTTTTCAGTTTTTGCCATCCCATCAACTTCCGGTAATGGCCGGGGCTTTTACCCTCGATGTTAAAGCGCTTCTCAAGTCGCTCTGGACATCGTACGAATGCAATAATGACTTCGGACGTGAAAGAAGTGGTCAATAAAGACGTGTAGGAGAGCGACGGATGACCAGCCACTGTGAGTAGGTGAGAGTATTTGTCACCCCTCGAGAAAAAAATTAATTACGAAAACAGCTACTACGAGATGACGATACTATTTAAAAAAATGTAACTTCCCGGATTATTATTAATAATTCATCTCCATTTAGTAGAGTAATTATTTTATTTTCGGATTCGGTTATTAATCGTTTCTCTCTCTTTATTTATATTTTTAATTTTTGTCGGCAAACACGAACCTCGAACATGACGCGATTTTGACGCAATCGTTGCCATGTTTGCACACGACGTGGCTAACTATTTCGTCAGAAACGTGTCATATTCGAGGTTTGTGTTCGACGAGCGGCTCAGCCCAGCAGGAAACTCACGCGTGTCTTTGTCAGCGCGAATTTTTGCAGTGGTATAAATAAATTATTAGTCCTCTTGGTGGATTTCGTGTCTACGACGGAACACGAAATCGAATCGCGTCTCTGACCTGCGCAGAGCTGGGCAGCAAATTTGACGCTTACCCAGCCGAAGCCATGAAGCCAGACGTAGAGCTGGGCCGTTATAAGAACGAACGGTGGAGTCCAACTCTGAGCCCACATTAGGGAGGGAAGGTGGAAAGCTAGTATGGTAATGAAAGAAGCACTACACCTTTTCCCTCACCAGCTTTCTAACTGCTCACCCTAATGTAGGGTCAGAGTTGGTTTCTCCAGTTCGTTCTTATAACGGTCCAGCTGTACAAATGGGATCGAAAAATTGACGCCCGTAGCGTTTCTGCTGGTTCTCGAATGACAGTCAGGACGAAAATACACGTAAATCCAGAAGCTTTTTAAAAGTTCTGCTATACACAGAGAACGAGTAGAGCAATACAGTGCAAAGACACTGTCCTAGCGCGTGACGGACTGCATGACCAACTTGGCTAATTTTGTAATTCATAATCCATCCACCTTAGAAATATAAAGTTTTCAATAATTTTCAGTTTCAGTACAGTGGCTATACAATTTAAAAGATTGAGAGGGTCACATGATATGGTCATACCTTAAACTATTAGAAAACAAAAACGAGCTCGTTTGATGTTTAAGGTAAGGTTTAACTGGTCCGAAGTCAAAACAGCAAAGTAACAGAAATAAACCTTCGTGTAAGGTTTTACATACCGCAGTGTTCCTGTACTGTTTAGTCCACGTGAAACCTTACTGCTGTATTCGCATGTTTTTACAGTTTTTGCTTTAGAACACGATATGTCTGATTGGTTCATTCTACTCTCGCTGAAAAATCGTAAAAACCAAACTTTTAGTGTGCTTAGTACAGACCTACAGATTACCTAATTTAGGGTTCGGGCGACTCCTTGAAATCCTCGAAATATCGTCGATAATAAAAATGAAATACCAGTCCTGAAGTCTTGAATATGAAATCTTAAAAACTGCTGTATGTATCAATAAGATGAACATAAAGGAGACAACCAGAATAAAATAATGATGAAAAATCTATCACCGAAAGTAGGCGAGTGTGTAGCATATATATATTATGCACGTGGAGCTTTGGGACCCTCTGGAGTGGAGAGTCATCATGTTTTAGGCGTTGTCAAGGGAAGGTCATAAATAAAACACTGAACGAAAAGGGACAAAAAAGTCATTTTTGAACCTCAAAAATGACACTTTCAGCAGTCAAAATTTCTAAACACGCCTCGCATCTAGGGTAGAAGTCCCCCCAGATCTCTCTCCCCACTCCCATGATGTCAGTTTTTGCAAGATTTTGAAGCTATCATTACTATCTGCCGAGTTGTTTCACTAAATTTTCTAGAAAAGCCTTGACTCCCGGTTCCTGGCTTCTTTGTCTTTGAAGCGCTGACTATACGTTAGGGGTGCAAGCAAACAACGCATTCATTTTACCAAGAATTTATAGGGTTGGGAAGGAGGATTGCGACCGAGACCCCATACTCAAACGTCTTAGACCCATTCCAATTAGTTCCGTCTGAGTTTATAGAGGGCGCCACGAGTTTTATGTGGGAATTTCTATTCAGTTTTCAGCCTAAAATCCAACTAACCTAAACGAAACTAGCTTGTATTTGATTATTATTTAGTTTAGATTAGTTGTAATTTAGTTTACTTTAGATTTGGGCTGAAAAATGAGCAAAAATTACCAGATGGAACACGTGGCGCCCTCCGAAAACTCTGATGGAACTAATTGGAATGGATCTAGGACGTTTCAATAGTGACTTTTTAGGGTTAGTAATTTTCCTCCCCAATTCTATAAATTCTTGATCTTACTTATTGTATATAAGTCGACACAAGATGGGTGTAAGGAACATCGCCGTTTTAAAGAACGTTTTCAACTCAACTTTGTTCTTTCGTTAAAAACAAGGCCCGTTTTCCTTACAACTACTGATAGCTTGTCGGTACCGAGTGTTGATTACTAGTTTGGATACAGGAGTGGAAATCATCTGTAGACAGTCTCAATAGGCATACGAAAAGAACATTATTTTTTTGGAGAGGGGTCACATTATATAGGCCCCCCCAGTCGGGGGTCGTAATTTTTGTTTTTTTCAGGGTTTTGAGGGGGGGGGGGGAGATTCATTGAACAAAAATTGAACTGTGTGAAGTTTTCCTGCGAACAATGAAATTACCGCAATATATATGAAAAGGTCTTCATAGGAACAAAGATACAAAATAGACGTACAAATTCGCGCTGTGATGCTTCCCCAGCGTTACCATTGTAAAAGTGGGAGATTTTATCTTGATCACGCTGGGGAAATCAAACCAGCAAAAATTTGGTCGTTGTATGTTTACTTTTAATACGTTGACAATGGGGGAAAAACTAATTAAAATTGGAAAATACCGCATTACCCACAAATTTTTTTCTACCCACTTAGTCTTAAGTGACAGCTTTGGAGTAGCGGCAAATTTCCGATGGCATCAATATTGTGGTAGTTGTTGGCCCACAATCGTCCATCTTCCTCGGACTTCTGAGTAGTGGCTTTCAACCTAGTTGTCCATCTTGTGCGTTCAAATTTCCGGCCGTTGTTTCCCCTTTCGGAAATCTTGTTGCAGAAAATGAAGAAATATAAAAGTATCTAGTTCAGCGTTTGTGCTGCTTTTCAAATGATTAACCGGTTAGCTAAGGATTCAATCATTATTTCTATTTGGGGAAGGGGAGGGGGAGGTGGTGGACTTGGAACTTCAAATTATGGATGATCCACCTCCCAAATCTTGAAAAAAAAAAGCGACCTCTCACGCAAGGTCCAAAAATATTCTGACACCTCCTTCGCCCTCCACCCACCCGAAAAATTACGTTTTTCTTGTGCCTTTTCATGTTAAAGGGGCACCCGGCCTGCCTTATAACATTCCGCGTGCCAAATTACAGCTACGCGCAGATTGTCATCCGGGCAATTACAGTGCCAAGGTCAGCTGGGGTGGTAGCTGCGTTCCTGGCATAGCGTCTCGGTTGGCTTTGTAATAGTACACGAGACAGAATAAAGTCAACGATTGTGTCGTCACAAACCGAAATGATTCTCGTATTTTAAAATCACAATTTATAAATTTCTAGGCTAGTCTTATAATTTTGCTTCGGTGCTCTATTGGAATAATCAATTTTAATTTTTATCGCATTAGTCTATTAGATTGTAGATCTTATAGTAATTATTAGAAAATTAGTCGATGCACACACAGAGATGAAACGTCATGATTATTGTACGCGCGCAATGCATCATTTAGTGACGGGTCGTTCTTAAATATAGTTAACATATTCAACAGAAAATCTCCTAGACGCCACATTTTAAAACGGTTTTTTAGCAAGGGAAACACTACCGGTAAGTAAATAGACCTTTGGGGCCGTATGGATGTGGTGGATCGAGAAAAATGGCGCTGGGAGGTATATCCCTTTAAGTGGCGTATAGATGATTGGCTCTGGACCAGTTAAAAAAAAAAATAGCATTTTTCATCGACGTATTCCCATTTGTACTTGAAAGCAATCAAAAAAGTATTGTTTAAACCACCTTTGGACCGTGGACCTTTGGACCGTGCAGTGCTGGAAACACCGGTTCTCGTCAGATCACCGAAGTTAAGCAGCATTGGCCCTGATTGGTACTTGGGTGGGTGACCTCCTGAGAATCCCTTCCGGGTGTTGCAGACATAGGGCCTTAGGGCTTCGTCGGGCAGATGACCGGGTGCGGTTAACGCTCGCTAAAATCCTTTGACCCTTTTGACCCTTTGACCGTGAATCATGATTCTGATTGTTAGAATAACGTTGTATATATGGGATGCATTTTGGCACTATAACGCAGTTCAAGTCATTAATGTTCAGGCCCTTCACAACATCAACACCGCGTCACGTGAAAACTACACCACGGTGCACAAATATTTTTAAAAAGTGGTTTTGAATAACTCTTCGCCGGACACTAGAAAATAACGTTACCATCTTATAAAAATTGACACGATAGGGGAGGGGGCTTCGGGGGCTTTTCCCCAGATGGTAAGGCGTTTTTAAAAATTTTGACTTCTGAAACTGTCATCTTTGAGGAACAAAAATGTCTTTTTCTCGAGTTTGGCCAGTGTTGTTTTTGTGACGCCGCTCTCCCCCCCCCCCCCCACTACCCCTTTTTTTGACCTTCCCCTCCCCCACAAACTTGACGATAAAAATAATACACCCAAAACCAAAACTGGTAGAAAAGCCCGCCAAGTTTCCAAAAACGGTCGGCCTTTGAAGGTAGTGATATCATTCCACCAGGGAAAGGCCGCCAAGGTTACTCCTATTAGCCAAGTTAATCGCACATACTACTAGTTTGAAAGTTAAATGAAAACTAGAAGATTGCTACTAGCGGTAGCAATCTTCAAGTTTTCATTTAACATCCAAAGATTATTCGGTACGATTAACTTGGCTAATAGGATTAACCTTGGCGGCCTTTCCCTGGTGGAATGACATCACTACCTTCAAAGGCCGACCGTTTTTGGAAACTTGGCGGGTTTTTCTACCAGTTTTGGTTTTGGGTGGATATCACAACTTTCATAGGACTGTGAACGTATCAACAGAACGCTGAGATAAAAAAATGATTGTGCCACAAAGGGCGAAGTTTAGGCGCTGGGCCCGTTCTTACACCTAACCAAAAACATACACAAATACAATTACAATGTCAACAGACAGTGGCAAAAACTAAAAGTAAACAACAAGATGGGGGTAGTGGGGGTTGAGGGGGATGGGAGACAGGGGGAAAACGAAAGAGAAGGGCAGGAAAAGAGTGGGAGAGGGACGGTGACCAAGTTATGAGTTAAACAAGTGACGGAATAATTGAGCTTTGAAAGCTCCGACACTAGGATAAGTTTTAATGGCTTCGGGCGAATCATTCCACAACTTCATGCTCTGAAATAGAAACGACGTTTGGTATTTAGTAGTGCGACAGCGAGAGAGAATGGAGGGGCGGCCATGACTAAATCTTGTTGTATAATGTGATCAGCCAGTGCGAAATTAAATAAGGTGAACAAATAAGGGTGTTTTTTGTGATACAGAGACTTGAACACAATCGTTGGAGAATGCAAAGAACGCCTCTGAGGGAGCCACACATCACACACATCACATCCACATCATCCAACTTCTTAAGAATAAAAATGAAACGTTAACTGAGCAAAAAACGGCTTCGCCGTTTAGAAAAAAAACATTAGAGCTCGTATCCCCATACTCACAGCTCTGAAGTTACACGAATAAAAACGGTTAGAGTTCACTCGAACGCAACTAACTATAATTTGATCTATAATTTGTGGTCATTTTGTGTATGCATTTTTATCTTTCAATTTTGTAGCGTTTTGCTGTTTATGGCGTCTATTTTGTGTGTGTTTGTGGGTTTACGTTTTGCGAATTGGAGTTCAAATTATAGTTCGTTTCGTTCGAGTGAACTCTAATCCGTTTTTATTCGTGTACCTTCAGGGCTGTGAGTATGGGGATACGAGCTCTAATGTGTTTTTCGCTTCCATTTTATGTGTCCACTGTCCACCGATTTTTGTTTTCGAAAAAACGGAACATTAGAAATGGATACTTATGTTTAGGTTCCGCCGAAGGTTTGTCCCATGATTATTATTCGATGGCAACACATTAGCGTGTTTCTGGATTTAGCATGCGTCATCTCGATGAGTAGTTGATTCTGGATTGTTTCAGTATCGTGGCAACAATCGCGGAAACAATTCAACTGGCTTCCCGAAGCCCGCATTGAAAAAAGTAAATAAGTCACTCAGTCATGTCGGCCGCCCAAGGCCTCAAAATTTAAGACTTCGCACCCTACTGTCTAAAACTTGAACCTTAAATCTTCAAGGAAAAATCAAGGCCATTTAATTTTGGTTCTCCACAACGAGCTATAGCTAACTCAAACAACGACAATGTTAGTTTTCCGGCACCCAACCATGTTGCATCTTGTTCGAGTGAGCTATAATCCGATATTGTGCGCCTCGCCTATTGTTACCCTATTGTTACATGTTGCAGCATTGTAACATTTTGACATCGTTAGCCGCTCCGCCGCTCCTTACATGCTTTGTATGCTCTGTTTGCTTTGTGCGGTTGGTTTCATGGTAGTGTATTGCATTAATATTAGAGTGGGCGCTTGCCTTTGGGCTGTGGCCCCGGTAATAAATTTAATTCCACCTCCGCGTCCTCCTCCTGTTCAATTTTCTGAAATTCTCGTGCGCAAACGAACACTAATAGCTAATACACGAATTGTGGAGCTTCTGAGTCTTATTGAAGGAAGTTTTGGTGGTGTTGTAGGGAAGCATGAACTATGACTGTAGGATTGATGGACCATGATTGTAGCGAATTCGATCGTACTGAAACACAGATGCAAGCCTACTTCCGTTGCGACCATATTTGTTCATATTTGTTGCTGTCATGTAATAACTTGCTTATAGTTGAAATTCCATTTTTATTTAGGATCGAGTGTCTTTAAACAATGCATAAAAAACTTGATATTAATTCAATAAAACAAAAATGTCAACTACAAGAACAACATTTTTTATTTTAAATCAATTTGACGATTTGTTGCATTTGGCAATGATTTCTACCATATATTATTTTATTGCGACGTGGTGTAAATAGCCAGACCTGTCCCTTCACGTCGCCTTTGCTGTTTCTAGCAATGAAGTTTTTATTTATTTTATTTGTCAAAAGCTGTGATATCTACAACCAAACTCAGAACGGTAAAATAAAAAATAATAAAAAAATTCGACGTGTGGTCGACACTGAAAGTAGAGATATTAAAACCAAAATTGCTGATATATGCCATCTTTCTCTTCCCGCAACCCCAACCACTCTGGTTTCGTGCCACCCGACCCTCTAAAGGTGATCGACTGGTCGGGTATCAATAAAACCGTGGGTTAAATATTTTGGTTAACAGGGAAACCACCCAACTTTTTCTCTTGTGCGTGAATTTTTTTGTTAATGGCTTTTTTGTTGGTGGCTTGTTTAAACAAGCGGTGGCATCGACTACCTAGTCGCTACCGGTCTTCTGTACACTTACCCCACTTCTGGGCCACTCCCGCTTCATACTTCGAGTTTTTTTTTATAAATTTTTTTAATTAATTTTAACTAATTCTTGGACGCTGAATGGTGAAAACCGTTTGTCTCTATCTGGTAACGTTCCGGAGTTAAAAACGCTGTACAGAAGACTAAAATATTAATAATTACGCATTTAACTGCAAGCCAAACAATCGTCAGTACGATTCTGAAGGTTCTCAATCCTACCGCTGCCAATAAAACTTGACACGACCTCCCACGGAAATTTCGAGGTGCACACCTCTATCGCGCACTCCAACAGCAATCTCTATTATAATTATAATCTAAAAGTAGTAACAATCACAATTGCCGGGTTAATAATTTGTTAGCTTTTAGACCTAGTTTTAGATTTTAGGCTTTCTTTTCAGCTTTTAGGCCTAATTTTTACCTGCCGTTTCAATTTTGTAAGTAGAGTCGTTAATGGAATCCTTTTATTTTTTTTTACGATTGCGTGTCATCCTAAGTAGTTAAAAGCGACGATCAAATTTTATTATTTCATTGAGTTACGTCGAAAAAGCCTATACTAGCTATCAGGAGGCAGAGATGTTTTTATTTGCCGTGGTTTTTTAAAGTCCACTTGACAACCGTTGAAAAAGGCGACGGACAGATGGACACACTAAAAACAAAGCAAACTGGTTGACGAATGATTACAACTCTTCAAAATTACTCCGGCTACGGTCATCTTCAGATTCACTGCTACTGCAATTAACTTGGCGCCGTCTTTGTAAGACAAACATGTCCCACATATTCTGACCATCTCCTTACGTGATTTACAAGTCTGATCGCACATTTGCCTGGAATAATAAGTTTTAAAGCGTCGTCGGTCAGCGTTTCCATGCACTTACTTCTAGCATCTTGAACGAACTGGTCCCAGCTGAAACAAAATCTTTTACTACGCCCCCCCCCCCCCCCACCCGCGGTTGTTAAACCATTTAAAATGCATCTCACTTGCTTTTAACTGTCGTTTCTTACCATAATGACGAGGTTTTGTACACACAGCATTAAAGGGCAATTACATTCATTTCGACACGCATGCTTTACTTTTGGATCACTTACACAATAACTAAACACAAGAACTGCGGTAAGAATAAGTTACGTACGTCCGATACAACAATTTATTTATTGCATCACCAAAACACGACACGGAGACCGCCACTGTTTTGCTGGACCGCGCAGAAATTAACGCCGACAGATGTCACTTTTCGATTTCGACTCGCAGCCGATTGAGGTAGCTCTACTGTCTGTGAGAGTTCAAGCGTCCGACGGCCTTAACCGGCCAACAGTTGTAGTGGCCAGCTAAGGCCGTCAGACGCTCGAGCTCTCACACCCAATAGAGCTATCTCAATCGGCTGCGAGTCGAAATCGAAAAGTGACATCAGTCGGCGTTAATTTCTGCGCGTTCCAGCAAAACAATGGCGGTCTCCATGTCGTGTTTTGGTGATGCAATAATTAAATTGTTGTATCGGACGTACGTAACGTATTTTTACCGCAATTCTTCTGTTTAGTTATTGTGTAAATGATCCAAAAATAAAGCATGCATGTCAAAATGGATGTATTTGCCCTTTAAGGCACGTCCAACTCACATAGGCCCCAAATGCGAGCTACGCAGTGAATGTGGCGTATTTGCATCAGTTCTATCAACACTTTTTTTCTTGGAACGTCCACTCCCTTCAGGTCGTAGAACCGCACCTCATCTCTAATTCATTTAATAATAAAATAATCGTAAATGCTTGCGAAATATTTCTATGTCTTATAGCCATTTACTGGTAAATCTGTTGGTTGGCGCGCTGTAAGAGATAGAATCAGTTTCGTCTGTGACAGGTGACAAAGCTCGACTCGTCGCTGTAGAAACAAAGCTACGCTTCTTGAGGAAATGCGGTTAAATACAATACGGACAGGCCGTGTCGGTATGGCTGAGCGGCAGGACTTCAGCCTTTGGTCTCCAAGGTCGTGAGTTCAATTCACGCTCAGGCAGTCTGACATTTAAGTCCAAAGGGCAACGTAAATAGGTTTGCATCTACATTTATTTATGGAGGATGGCTCACTACAAGTGTTTCTCAGATACGGATAGCAATTCAATTTTCAAGTACGGTAGTCTACGTCTTTCATTTTCATGAGTAACGACTCTCTGCCATGAATCCAAATGAGGGCAACGATTTGAATTTTGAGGAGAGGCGAATGATAATTGATTTAGCGGATGTTGTATTTCACGCAAATGCGAGACAGACAACTGAAGAGAATAAACCCGTTTACAGCTACGCGGAGAAATCATCCTTCAACTACGCCAAACCGGAACCTTAATTATTTGGTTAACGATACTTCCTAACGGGAAATGACCCCCTAATAAACCTTGCCACCCTTCCAATTTGCATTTGAACCGTGACTGATCCGAAGGCTGAGAAATTCAAATTGTGATGTTCGCGTGTTTGGTATCTAGCGTCCAGCCGGCACTTAACCCTCTCCAATTTTCGCCAAGAACGTAATAATCACGTACAGTCTTTTCCCTATGCGTCTGACGTCTACGACTACCCTTGACATCAATAAAGGCATCACGATTTTCCGTTTGGAACGTATAGAAAACGATAAACTTTTTTTTTTTAATCTTGTCAAGGGAGTTCCCGAAGAATTTAAACTGGCAAGAGAGGTAGAGAAAGGAAAGAAAAGCCATAAACATTTTACGGCTGGTGTCGTATGCTACGAAACTGGTGTCGGTTTCTGTTTCGGGTCTCGTTTGTAGCAGAAATAAATTGCCATAAAGCGCTGTAAGGCCATACGTGGATCGAATTCGGGTGACGTTAGCTGAATGAAACATAACAAGTCACTGATAATACGTCACGGCTTACTGTAATACGTCATTTCTCGTGTATGCTTTTCTCTGATTGCTTGTTTACGGTATTAGCCGTGGCGGACTTTGCTCAACTGGACTCGGAAATCCCAGTTAAAATGCAAGTATAAAAATTGACGAACACAATGATAAAATGGTCCCACGTTATGTTTTCTTAATCTCAAAAATGTTGGTGATGTTTTGGTGTATGGCAATTTTGGCGCATGGACATTTTGGTGTAACACTCGGAGTCTTAGTTCCCTTATTTTCGGCAGTGCGTTTCCGTTACTTCTGATTGGGCAGAGTTCAGGGTGTGTTTATCGTTCCCGCAGGCTACCCCAGTTCTGGTTGCGCTGGGGTTGGTATGCAAGCGATAACAAATTGAACAGAGATTTTGTAGTACTTCCTGGAGCTAAAGGTATTTGCATTATTTTTTACATAAATCCATTTAGCTATACTGGCGAATTAATTTTTTTTTACGAACCGAATTTTGGTACAGGTTATATTTTAGACGGATCAAATTGTCCTGGACCGAATTGTCGTGGACCCATCAACCGACCAAAGACGAAGAAGGGCCAAGGGCGTAATTACCGAGGTGGCAAAGTCGGGGGGGGGGGGGTCTCCTTCCCCTTCCTTAGTGCGTTTCCCAACCTTGGCCGACCTTGGAGGGGGGGTCATGAAGTTTTTGGACCCTCTCGAGGGGGTGAGTCATAAATTGTTCCTGTCCCGTCAAGAGGGGGCAGGGTCAAAAACACACTAACCAACTGGAAGAATAAGTCATTTATGGACCTCAAAAATGACATTTTCAGCAATTTTAGGGCGGCAAAAAATGTGAGAAAGGTGTCGGAAGACAGGATATAAATCCGAACTTGCGCTCGATTTGTCGGTTTACTTGTGTCTCTTCTCTTCTGGAAGTAAGGTGGCTACAATTGTGAGAACGGCGTCGGAAGAAATTAATACGAACTTGCGGTCGGGTTATATGTGTCGCTTTTCCTCTGGAATAGGGCGGAAAAAAAATCTGAGAAAGGTGTTGAAAGACAGAAATTAATACAGAACAGGTTAGGAGCATTTTCGTAGTCCCAGGTAAAAGTTTTTCCCTCGGAACAAAAATTTCCCTTTGCTGAAAACGAAATTTTTCGAAATTGATTCCAAGTTCACAAGTTAACATACTGGTACTTGGAATTTTGCCTGTATAATAGCGTAGTGTTGGTCCTGGTTCCTGCTTCTTTGGTTCCGTGGTGTAAATTTTGGTTTCCTATGTGTTAGCCGTTAAGTGATACAGGGTAGGTTATGACTGAACTCTCTGGAACCGATTAACTAACCTAGTGGACTCAATGAGCTAACCTATGTTGTTCACTGTTCACAGTAACTACATTAGCCTTTTGGATTTTTGATATCATATAGTAATTACTAGCAAACGATTAAAATTATACAGCGCACACACAGATAAAACTTCAAGGTCATTGTCGGCGCGCAAAGCATCACATATGTTCTTCCAGAACGTAAATAAAGTTCCCCAATATTCAACAGAAAATCTCGTAGACGCCACATTTTAAAACGGATTTTTAGCAGAGGAAAGACTAACGGTAAGTATATAGACCTTTGGGGCCGTACTTGATGTGGAGGATCGAGAAAAATGGCGCTGGGAGGTATATCCCTTTAATAAGTCTTTTGATAAGCCTTTGTTATAAATCTATTTTAAAATGAGACAGCTTGGAATATTTTACGTGCGTCTTATGCTGAATTCTGATTCCGGCACGTAGTGTGTAATGATGTGTCGTGGGTTGTAAGTAAGTAGCAGCTTCAGAGGGCGTTGCGTACCTGTTTTATTAACAGTTGTAGGATTGAGAGTGGTGCATGCCTGATTTGGACAGTGATAGGCTGTTTCATAAGGTGTAAATGGAAGGTGCACAGTATTAGTACCTTCCTAAAGCACCGAACAGAACGAACCAAACGCACCACTGTTGGTGACAGTTCAACTCATTTCCTATTATAGCCGTGTTGATTTGGCGTGCTTGCGTCAACCATCGTCAGCGATTAGTCTGTTTCCAGCAAAACTGTTACCTCACGCATGCTCAGAAGCTCCACCACTGACAATCACCCACAACCACCTCCCCGAGATGGTTTGCAATTTGGCATTACTCGCGCCTGGTTACATCCATTAGCCTGGCCGGGTCTAATCAAGTAGCCAGGTCTGGTCACGTTAAAGGTATGACGTAACGAGTGCTCTGTTGAGCTTGTTGATTTTGCTGAGCCGTGATTGCAGTTTAGGAAGGTACTAAACGGCTGACGCAACATCACTGCGCACGCGCGACGTCAAGTTTGGAGCCAAACTGTCTCTAACAGTGGTGCGTTTTGTTCACTCTATTCGGTGGTTTAGGAAGGTACTCATAGTGACTCCGTGATTAACTTGATACATACAAGTTGCACTGTGATGCATGCCTGTTCCCCGACACCGCATAGTGTTTGGTACCAGGTTCTCCCTTTTTTTTTTTTTTGCTCGATCATTCAGGCGGACGTGCGTTGACTATATGACCGATAAAGATAAAAGCTAGTCACTGAGCTTTAGCCCTTATGTGATTTGGAAGTCGGTGTCCTAACCCATTGAGAGCATTGAAATTTCGGTCTACGACAATGCAACCGTCTACCGGGACGCCAGCAACTATGACGATGGACACGCGGAATCGCAGTCGCCCGCATCCTCTCTCGTTTTTGCATCAGGGGGCCGTAATCTCGAGTTGCGCTTTTAAAATTGCGTGCTGTTTTACCAAATTGCTAAAATCTTGGCTCGCCCATTCTATCACAGGTGATTTTTGATAAAACCGCATGCCAACTGAAAGCATGCAGATAAACCAAAGTCGCATAGCAGAAATGAAGTAACCGCAACGACGACCCCCGGAAGGGGAACAATGAAAACGTGCGAGTGTGTCAATTCTTTGGCTTGAAGTTGAAACTGGGACATTGTTGCCCTGAAAATAAGTTGAAATTGGCACATTGTTGCCTCGACTATATTTGATTTGATAATTTGCTTTGCGCGGTCATCGCAAAGGCATGTCTTAAATGACGTCATGTACGAAGGACACTTATTTTTCGCACGATACTGGGAGTGGGGAGGGGCCTTAACGGGGAATGCCCGTTGGTGGAGCAGTTCTTATGTTAGAGCCACTATTTGATTACGACATTGCTTTGCGTAGGGAGACGATTGACGGAAAGGCAGCACCGAGCAAATACTGGGAAACAACCACGGGTCAAACAAATCCCCGGGCGAAGCCGGGTACGATGCTAGCGTTAAAATATAATAGGAGCTTGAAGGCTGAAAATAGCGAAAAAATTTTCCAAACCTTGTAGTAATTAGTACTAAGATGAAACCAACGACATGCGCCCTTGAAAACTGTCGAAAATAAGATATCAAACGTCTACCAAACTATGATTGGGGGAAAGACGCGCTTTTGGAATTCGACACTTTCACTGTTATTTATTGAAATATTGAATTCCCTTTCACATTTAGAAAACTATACACCCAGCGTTTATTGTTCCTCTTGAAATTTTCTTTTCAATGATACCAAACATAACCAGCAGTAACTACCGGAAGTGGTACTAATGAATCATGATTAATGCATAGTATATGCCGTAATGAAAATAACACGGTTATATGGTGCCCAAAATTGAGGAAGTATTCAGTTTGTATGAAAAGAATTGAATTTGGTATGGATGCAAATGAAGGGTAACTAGGGGGGGGGGAGGCATGATAGCAAGTTGAAAACTCCCCCCGAGGACAGCTTCTATTACCGGATTGCAGAAGCGCTACATGCGAGCTGTTTCTCATATGGCATTGCTGCCCTTATTTAGTCCTCATTCGCTTACGGTGTGAATAATGTAGCTGTTTTGAGTATCGAACGATTCGGTCTGAGGACGGTGGTCGTTTGCCACCGAAACTGCCTACTTATTTTAGTGTGACAGTTTTGGTGTCAAACAGTAAATTTTAACACCAAACAGTAAGTTACCAACAGTAAACAGTTGTAATTTTGAAACAACGTTCGATATGAACTGTATGTGGTCCTTCTAATTGTGTGTGGTCATGCCAAGTAACAGTAGTTAACGAAGAATTTGTGACTGCCATCGCATTTTCGGTATGCTTACTAATATATGCCTACTAACCTCAAATAAACCTCAAATATCTGCCTATTAACCTCGTGATTAACAGGAAAACGTAGAATTTACCAAACATAGAATTTGCTTAGCAGCTGGAACGATTCAACTATGTGCGTGACCTCGATGCACGGGGAAAACCTTGAGAGGATTCTGTTTTGATTAACTATTCAAGGAGTTTGTATTTTTTTTTTATAGCGGTTACCAAAATACCTGCACGAATATAAAACAGCTATTTTGTACTGTTCGGATTCAAGTATACAAGGTCAGCACGCAGTGAACAGCATCGTGACTAACCAGTCATACATTTTGTACTTTGATGTCCGTTATAGGCTAGGCTCTGCTTGCTTCCCAACTTCCCGCAACAAGTCGAATTGACAAGCCGCAAGCATACATAGCCCTAACTGACAAATAAGTTAAAACCACATCGGGATTTTATTACAATGTGATTTAGCTAAAGGCAGTTTAATATTCAGTTACTAACAAGAAATTTTTACTAGACTTATTTTTGGTAAACTTTGTATTAACTCCTCAGGAATGTTACTGAATATTTAGAGAATGTAATTAAGACTCGTTCGCCCGCCACGATTCAACGATAACATTAATGTCCGTCCTATCCAGATAAAATATGCGTGAGCACGGTGACTACTAGACAAGTGTCTTTTACAGCTAAGGCAATTTCGCTCGTTTCAGGCATCTGAGAAAAAATAACAGTGCGACAGAAAAAAACTTATATCGGAAGATTTGATCGCTGACAATATAAAAGCCACTATTAGTGGAACACCTTAACGTTTTTCTGTTGAAAAAAAAAAAACAGTGAATAATGTCGATGTACTTCTAACAGATGGCTAGCTATAGTTAGTTAGCTTTACAGGGTAATGGTTTAGCCCTCTACTGCCCAATCGTAGGCGGCTACGGAACGGCAAAAAACTAAGTGCCAACGCGCAACGCGAGCTTTGTGAGGGGTCCCCGGGAACCCCCGAGTAAAGCGATCAGCAATAGCCCAGCGGTTAGCGTCCTCGTCTTCAAACCAAGGGAATACCGGTTCGATTCCCACGACTGACCCAAGAGTTAAAAAAAAATCATCCAGTTCGCCATGGGCAGAAAAGGGTTAATTTGTGACCCAGCTTGATGGCTAAAGCACTCTAAGATATGTTATGAGACCCGGGTGACGTGATGAGGCCAAGAGGGGCCTCTCATTGAACAAGAAATGGATGACCTTGCCAAATGTTATCAAGTTCATTCAACTGCTAAACTTATTAAATATGCATCACACACCATGAGTATAAATTAGGAATATGTAGGAACAAAGATACATCATTACCAATATATAAAAAAACAGAACAAAAATCGGACTAGATTTGCAGGACTACGACTATGACTACGTAAAATGGCTACTTTCGATCCCTGAAAGTAGGCGATGCTTCCCTGCACGACGGAGTGTTTGAATGGAATGCCATTCCGGGATCCAAAGTAGTCATTTTACGTTCGTCATAGGTTCTGAAAAACTGGTCCGATGTTTGTTCTGTTATTTTTTTTTTTTTTTGCATATAATGTCACTTTGTTGCCTACATATTCTTAATGTATACACATGGTGCGTGATGCATATTTAAGAAATTAGCAGTTGAATGACCTTGATAACATGTGACAAGGTCATCCATTTCTTGTCCAAACAAATTATGGCCCCCTCTTGTTCTCGTCACATCACCCAGGTCTCATAACATTTCGTTCGGTAGTACTTTAGCTCTCATGCTGGGTCACAACTTAACTGATCTCCCTGTATAGCTAGTTAATTTCGCGAAAATAAATTCTTCCACGCGGTATAAAAACTGAGATTTCACAGAATTAGTTTAATCGTGGGACATGCCTTTTGCTGGTTTGTGTTTTTGAATAGGTACTAAGCTCGTATGGTGCTTGTATCCAGAACCCGCCCGGTAGTGCAGCGGTGAGAGCACCGTCAGCTAGTAAACGGGTGGCCTTGGGTTCGAATCCGCAAGGCCAGTTATTTCTTACATACCACCAGAGGAGGGTTAGTGATCTTTTTCCTCATCAAGTTAAGATTATAATGAACGTGGGCTGAAAAAAAACGATTGTGAGCAGTTTTAAATGGTCAATAGATGCTCCAAATTTGACATTAGAAAAATAAATACAGATTTAAACCTATACACGTTGCCTTTTGGACTTATATTCCGTGAAGCCAGGTGCAAGGAATAGTTGGGGATGTTGTCGGGGCAGTGATAGTTTGTTTCTTTCTGAATTTAGTGTATCTTGTACTGAACATTAAATAAATCCGCGCGTTTGCAAGGAGATACTTCAGTACTAATAAGAAATCCTAATTATTTGAAAAAAAGAAGACTGCTGTCCTCAAAATATAGCGAAAGCCAACAAAAAAAAAACAGAATAAAAAATGAATTTCATCAATTTGGACCAAAAATATCTGATATCTACCCACAAATCAAGACTTGCTAAGGATTCCCGCCAAGCTTTTTGGCCGTGTGAAGTCGTGATATCATACGCCAAGCTCTTTCGCCCAGCTAATCCCACCGACTAATACTTCAAACGTTAAATGAAATAATTGGAAGTTGCGCAGTAAGCAATTTTCATATATTTCATTTAACCTTTGAACTAATACTCAGTGGGATTAGCTTAGCGAAAGAGCTTGGCGTTTGATATCACGACTTCACACCGCCAAAAAGCTTGGCGTGAATCCTTAACAAGTTTTGTTTTGGGGTAGATATTGCATTCTCAGAATGCTGACTATTTTCTTCATGTACCCTTGTACCTTGTGATTTATTCTATATTTAATGCTCGGATTATTTCTAGTGTGAAGGCCAAGAAGCAATATTGCTATCCCTCCCTTTGTATGTTTGTGGCCTTTAGGTCGCCACTCTGAAACGTTGAACAGCTACTAAACCATGCGCAATGGCTGTTTGCCGTGACGTCACCATGAGTTAGCCAATGACGAACGAGAACAACGGCTGTTTGGCTTCTGATTGGACTAGCCCAGTCATGTGATATGCACGTCACAGCAAACAGCCATGGCGCGTGGTATAAGCTTGGCTGGAATCTGTAGCCAGGATCAACACTGGTAGCGCAGTAGTTTGAGGTCCCGGCTAGTAGGCAGGAAGTCTTTGGTTGAAGTCCCAGACGGGGCAGTCGCACACTGTTTCCTTCATTTATCGTATGTCGTATTTGTTGCGCCCAACTGTTTCAATTAGTTATGATTTTTCAGTCAGCTTATTTACTCTGGGTCCATTGTTGGGTCTTTTTTACGACATACAGTGCCAATTTGAAGCGTATTCATTGCAGGTTTCAAGTGGCGTTATGCTGTTACTAAGTTCAACTATCAGTCCCTTCCGAAAAGCACTAATCCACTTCAGCGACTCGCGTCGGTTGGAGACAGTTTGGGGCCTCCAAAGCTAACTCGACATAGCGTTCCAAAGTGTCTGTTAAGCGGAAGCGACGTCACCGTTTCATGCGACTGAAAGTTCTGTGGAGATATCCAGGTGAGATATTAGATTGGTAAGGAGTGCGAGTGACGTATTCAACATGGTTCATGCAACTTCCCAATGACGTTAGGCCTATTACAACACTGCATTATTATACTCGACCGACATTTTTCCAACAACCTCCATCAAAAACTTCTCATCTATGACGTCAAGCGTTGGATCATCAGTCTCCAAACAATCACGATTTCCATTGTATTAGATTGGCGGCTTTCGAACGTGCTGGATTACACGTATTACGTCAAGCATCGCGCCAAAGTGTCTCCAACAATCGCAAGTTGAGGTGGGTTGAATTAGTGGATTAGGAAGGTTTACTGTATCTCGGACTGCGAGATCTGCCTTGAAAAACACACGAAATTGTTTGAAATAAATACGTTCCCCATGAGGTGGACACCAAGCTGGTGGACAGCGTCTCGTTTGTGTTTTTAGTAACGTGAAAACACGTTAAATGTGTAAGTGGATTTTACAAGCGCATTTCCAGATTTACCCTGGTAAAGAAAAAAAAATATTTACCTGCCGTTTTAATTTCGTAAGTAGAAGCTAACCGGGAGAATTTGGTCGAGAGTAGGCCTATTCATCCATGCAACACGGTATCGATACTATTTTAAATGAAGCTAATGTGTATCGTTAACCGGGAATAATTTTGTTTTTATGGTTGCGTGTCTTCCTGTACTGTTTAAATGCGACGATCAAATGTTATTATTTCATTGAGTAACGACGAGAAAGCCTATTATTAGCTCTAACAAAGCAACGATGATTTAATTTGCAATTTTTAAAACGTATTTTCGGTCGCTGAATCTAACGGTGAAAACCGTTTGTATCAACCGTTTGTAAAAATGCAACGGACGGACGAACAGACGGGCAAGGTCTTTGCAATAGTTTAAAATGGAACCGTAACTATGACCTTGAAAACCAGACAGTTAATTGAAGTTGCAGACGTAAAAACGAAATAGCACGACTGTGTCATGTGCTAGAGTTCGTGAGTTCAATTCTGAGCTTTTCTCACCTACAGGAAGAGACACGCTTAGAAATTTACTACTGCTCGTTTCGAATATGGCATCTAAAAGGTCGTAGGAATTACCTAGGAAAATTGATCCTGTCCGTCCCGAGGTAACCTCAGCAGTTAAAAAGGACGTTTAATCCGAATATCTTCCTTTCCTTTACGTAACATTAGTAGTTTGCTCTTCATCTTTTGTTTTTCTTGTTGTTGTTGTTCGTTTTCTTCGCCTTGTTGTATTTACTGTTGTTCTTTTTATTCTTATTTCTTGTTTATTTTTATGTATTTATTCTATTTTTTTTTCATTTGTTTCAAGGACGGTTCCGAAGGTCCCATTTACTCTATGCGAACAAAAAGTTTTCTTATACGTTATCTCACTTAGTAAGTAGACGTTCGTAAAGAGGTAACAGGTGTCCACTGACAAGGCACGAACTCACAAAAACCATTAAACCCACACAAATTTCAAATTTTCGGAGCTATAATTTGCTTCTTGTTCACAAAATTGTCATATATAAAAGGTTAAAACCCTGGAATTGGGACCAGTCCCACACACAAGATTTCTGCTAACTTGTGTGTGGGGCTGGTCCCATTTTTGATGTTTTGACCTTTTATCATTTTTGTGAAAATGAGCAAATCATAGCTCCGAACATTAGAAATTTGTGTGGGTTCTGGGCACCTTTTACTTCTTTACGACAAACAGTAACTTGTTGGGGTGGGAATACATTTTTGAGACCTCCTGTATAATTAGGTCTGCAAAATGATGTGGAATCAAGACGTTTGAGACCCCCTGTATAATTAGGCCTGCATTCGTGCAATTAAATCGACAGCTGAGTAATTCACGTGCGCGAAGGTTTACTACGGAACCTTTAGTACGAATAGGGAGGTCGAAATTAATTGTGCATAGTAATTTTTCTCTCAGGCGAGGGAGTGATCAGAAAACTCCAGGTGCCCGATATGCTGGCTGAACTAAACTATAGGAATTTCCTCAATAGGGTGTTTGCATGAATGGTTTGCATGGGAGAGTCACAAACGCTTCAAAACCGATCCAATTCTTGACAAAACTGTATCGACGTTGCCAACGGTGTATCCAACACCAGCATTATCTAGTTCAATTATAATAATTTGAAACAGAGGAGCCAAAAGGGCACAATTTCCACACAACCCGACGTTGCGAGATGACTCCAGCTCATTATGAAGGGGGGGGAAATCATAATAATCTTATAGTGTCCGTGGCCTATCTTGAGTTCTCCGCAGAACGAACACAGATAATCGATTGTACGTTTTCAGTAGCAGAGTGCCTTGTTGATATCCAAGATGGTTACAAAAACAATGGCGGCCATCGATTAAAGCCACCCCCTCCAGGAAGACGTAGCCGCTCGCAAAATACTTGCAGGACTCAAGATACGCCACGCACACAATAATAATGGTGTTTTTTTGTTGTTTATTTGCTCCCTTGATGATGAGGAAGAATCAGCTCGAAACGTCGTGTTGTGTTGAAATTGTGCATTTTTGGCTTCTCCTTTTCAACATATTTCGTTCCAGTGCTTATTTTCCCAAAATTTAATTATCACGTATGATTAATTACGTTGAACTTACGAAGAGCAACCAGTTAAAAAATAGCTACAAAATTGGAAACAGAGTCTGTAAACGCCCCCCCCCCCCCGCCCCCCCCCCCCCCCCCCCCCCCCCCCCCCCGCTTCAACGTACGGGTCACCATCAGAAAACAAAACAATAAAAAAAAACTTGCAGGCTAAACTTGAAATAATATTAATAAACTAAGCTTTTATTGTTTTATTTTATTTATTACTTTTGTAGCAACTTTGCAATATATGTGTAGACAAATTTATTATGTGCGTTTATGGGGCGTATTTTACAAAAATTGGACTACATTGAAGCTTACGTTACGTTCAGGTTGAATTAAACGCATTAAAAGTGCCTAATGGGCTGCCTTGAAAAAAAAAAGTCCTTGGCTTACTCTGCTTCCAGATGTGCACTCTGTTTCCCCCCCCCCCCCCCAAAAAAAAACAATTCAGTCCTGACGCCGTCACAGCTTAAAGGTTCGGGAATAAGCTGAATTTGTTTATTAACAATTTTCAACCGTAGAAGATAATTTTTTTTTGCGTGTGTGTGTGAAGTCTTTTGGTTTGGTACTTTATTTTCGGATTAATTTCCTAGGTTAATTTTTATTACTCTTGTTCACGATATAATATTAATTAGTCTTCTGTACAGCCCAAACGGCACAATTTGTGCGCAACAAAATTGTAAAACATTGCTTATATTTCGCTTATATTTTTCGTTGTGACATGCCTCTGAACGACCCTAAGATTTGTTTCGAGGCGATCACGTGAATGGAGCGAAGACTTGATGTGGTCATCGGCTCCAGAAAATGTTTGGTGAAAGTACTGACGCGTGATTCGGAATTATTCTTTTTTAGATAATGTAATAAAATACGTTTCATGCGCGCTAAGAAAAATCCCATGCGTGCGCTCCCGAAAACCACTTAATTGATTTTTAGCAGCCTTAACAGAAGATTACATATTGATTGTAAAATGGGACCAGTCTTTAATCACTAAATGTTTAATCGGGTTTCCTACTGGCTTGTTACTTTGCGACACCGTTCAAAATATCGCTGTCATTCTCTTGTCATATCAGCAATGGCTGCTTTTCTTGTACTGTCATAAGGCGTTCAAGTTCCGGCCAGTGTTACCGGATGCCTGCAGGCACGAAATCACGGCACTCCCCCCCCCCCCCTACATAACCCCTCGAAAAAAAAATTTCCATAGCCTTAGTTAAAAAATAAACATTTTCGCTTTTTCGGTGGTTCAGTGGTAGTTCGGTTCGGTGGTTCGGTAGTTCAGTCCAGTTCGTTGGTTTCGGTGTGCGGCCCGGGTTCGATTCCAGGCCGATGCACCAATTTTTAACTGTGGCGATTATTGGTACGTCCGACTGACCCTCACCACTAACGCCACAGCCAAGGGAGGAGCTACAATGTTACACGTGGGCCAGATTTCAGTTTAAGCTAAGCTGATGGCAAAAGGCTAGGTTCACAACGCATGATGTTTTAATTATTAAAATACGGAGCGTCGGAAGGCTCAGGGTCGCCTGACTTACACGGGGACATTTTACCTTTACTTGGGGCCTAACTCGGAATATGATGGTATCTAAGCTTATACCACGGCTGTGAAGCCATGCTAACTCAACGCCATGCTAAATTTCCGTTGGTTAAATCCCGTTAACAAACACCGGAAGTGTGCGTCATCGCAAAAAGTGTGAGTTATCAAGTTACCCCACACTCTTTCCAATAACCCACACTTTTGCCAATAACCCACACTTTTGACACTTCCGGATCACGCGACCGGGAACGCACACACCAACAACCAAAAAAAGCTTGCAAAAAAAAAAGTAACACAATAAAAACGAACAAAACGAATTACTTAAAAGGAATGAAATCCCATCCCTTCAAACTCTTCTATGTTTGGCCTACAAGCTATCGCTCTGCGTTAACCCCCCCTCCCCCTTCACAAACTAAAATGCAATGACCTGCATTCATACCGATACTCTATTATCGTATTTTTTAAGCAATTCTCAAAATACAAACGCTCAAAATGAATTACATACCTTCCCATAGTGTCATTCTATCCCTGCGGCCTCTTATCGAAGTTCTTTCACTCCAAAAAGCTTCGAAAACAAAAGCGAGCTGGCTAGCGTGAAATACGGCGAAACGACGCTTCGTCTCCTTCCCACCCACTCCCCCCACGAACGGACGCAAAGGACTCGTCGGTCTACCATCCACTCCAACCTCCATAAACTAAAATGGAATGACCTTTATTCAGATCAAGATATTTTCACAAAACACAAACATGTTTTAATAAAATAAGAGTTAGCTAGACGTCCCAACCGTGGCATAAAACAGTTATTGACTAGAATCTCGCGGTTACTGATTTTTAACCAACGGCTGCGATCATTGTCCCGGCTCTCGTATGCTTCTAACCAATAACTATTACTTACTAAGGGTTTGACAGAATTGCAACTATTTTCGAGTTATTGTTTCGGTTGCTTAATTAATGTGCCATCTACGGGGGTTGCTGTGTTCCACAAACAACAGGGTTGGTCTGGTTTGATTTTATATTTGGGGACTTAGAGCAAAATAGGGAAATAATTCCAGTTAAGCTGACCGAAATTGCCTAGCGGACGGGGATGATGGGAAGAAGTGGCGGATGAATTCTATTTCGGTTCACCCCATAATTATTGAGAGCACCGGGGATGAAGCCCCCAATCTGGGTGTCTGAGGGTAAGGGCCCCAATCTGGTAACACTGGTTACGGTGGCCAGTTGTTTTCAGATTCTAAATTCACTGCCATTTTCAAATTTTCACCACTAATGTATAACAATACCCGTTATTTCAAGAACGTAACAATACCACGTTCTTTCAAAGCGTAGAATGTCTATCAACAATAATAGCCAACATTGTTTACCAGCTCTTCGCCGTAACGGCTAAATGCGCGCCCTCGGGTATTGTTTAGGAATGTACGCGGTTTTCGGTCATTATCGTATACCTTGTTTTAAAAGTTGACGGTTTTCTAAGCTAAGTTCCAAAATTCAGACCTTAGAAAAATCGTAAGCTGATGTGTTACAGTAAATACTTAAACCATGCGTAATGGTTGTTTGCCGTGACGTCACCATGAGTTAGCCAATGACGAACGAGAACAACGGCTGTTTGGCCGTCTGATTGGACTAGCCCAGACACGTAGTATGCACGTCACAACAAACAGCCATGGCGTGTGGTACAAGAAATTACCAAGTTGGAACTTGAATTATCTAAGGCTGCTGACCTGGAATTAAGAATTTGAAAAAAAACTCTTTGTGGAAAAATAGTGAATTTCTACTATTTCGTCATTAATTAGTATTAATGTTATACATTTTTTTTGTTGTTGCAGCGAGTCCCTTTGGTCGCAGCAGTGCTCCTATGGACGCTGCTGCTTGTGCCTGCAGCTCCCTCCACATCTAAAAACCGGTTAGAAAGACGACAAGCTGGTAATGATGGAAGAAAGCGTCTTCCACCTCATGAAGCCTTCCACGAGTTTCACAAGGCACCTCGCTCCCGTACTACTTTGCCACCTCGGCGGCCTGTTAATGACGAAGAAGAAGAAGACTTAGCAGGTGGACCCATTAAAAGACCCCGACCTACACCACCTCCACCTCGCACTCCTCCTCCAGGTCCGACTTCTAAACCCCTCTACCCTGATGAAGAAGAAGAGGATCTGGATGGCGGACCCCTTAAAAGACCTCGACCAACACCAACACCGCCGCCTCGTACACCTCCTCCTCGTATTCCTCCAACACCTCCATCTCGTACACCTCCTTCACGTACTCCTCCACCATCTCCTCCCCGTACTCCCCCTCCTCGTAGTCCACCACCTCCTTCACGTACTCCTCCACCTCCTCCTCCTCGTACACCAACACCTAAGCCTCTCTATCCAGAAGAAGAAGATGATCTTGCAGGTGGACCCCTCAAAAGACCTCGACCGACACCACCATCGCCACCTCGTACACCTCCTCCTCGTATTCCTCCAACACCTCCTTCTCGTACACCTCCTTCACGCACTCCTCCACCATCTCCTCCCCGTACTCCCCCTCCTCGTAGTCCACCACCTCCTTCACGTACTCCTCCACCTCCTCCTTCTCGTACACCAACACCTAAGCCTCTCTATCCAGAAGAAGAAGATGACCTTGCAGGTGGACCCCTTAAAAGACCCCGTCCTACACCATCTCCACCTCGTACTCCACCACCTCCTCCTCTGCGTCCAGGTCCAACTCCTAAGCC
>JAHWFP010061564.1:86779-117064 GCA_023313725.1 Lithobius niger
CCTAAGCCACTCTACCCTGAAGAAGAAGATGACCTTGCAGGTGGACCTCTTAAAAGACCCCGACCAACACCATCTCCACCGCGTACTCCACCACCTCCTCCTCTACGTCCAGGTGTAACTCCTAAGCCCCTGTACCCTGAAGAAGAAGATGAACTTGCAGGTGGACCTCTTAAAAGACCCCGACCCACACCATCTCCACCACGTACTCCACCACCTCCTCCTCCACGTCCAGGTGTAACTCCTAAACCCCTGTACCCTGAAGAAGAAGATGATCTAGCGGGTGGACCTCTTAAAAGACCCCGACCCACACCACCATCTCCTCCTCGTAGTCCTCCACCACCTCTCCGTACTCCTCCACCACCTCCCCGTACTCCTCCACCATCTCAAACACCTCCACCTTCCCCTGCTCGCACTCCTCCACCCTACCCTGAAGAAGAAGATGATCTTGCAGGAGGACCCCTTAAAAGACCCCGACCGACACCTCCATCTCCACCTCGCACTCCTCCACCCTCTCCCCCTCGTGTACCAAGTCCAGGACCAACTTCTAAGCCTCCCTACCCTGAAGAAGAAGATGATCTCGCAGGTGGGCCCCTTAAAAGACCCCGTCCTACGCCGTCGCCTCCTGTCTCTCGTACACCACCACCTCCTCGTACTCCTCCACCACCTCCTTCTAAAACTCCTCCATTTCCTCCTCGTACCCCATCTACACCTCCTCCTCTTTCTCCCCGTCCTGGTCCAACTCCTAAGCCTCTTTACCCTGAAGAAGAAGATGATCTTGCTGGAGGACCCTTGAAGAGGCCGCGACCTACACCACCTCCTTCTTCAGGCAGTCCACCACCGCAGTTTGATCGTCCCACTAGACCACCTCCATCACCTCCTCAACCTCCACGCACTCCAAGACCACCATCACCACCTTTTGCAACACGGCCTCCTGCTCAGCGCCCCCAAGATAAACCTAAAGAATGGACTGGTGATTCAGCTTCGCATGCCTTTCATAAATTCCACTTTGCACCACGTACTCGCACCACACCACCTCCACGGCCTACTCCACCAACTCCTCCTTCACTTCGCCCTACCCCTCCACCTCCTACACCTCGCCCTCCTCCCCCAACAACAACACCAGATGAAAGTGATGACTCCCTTTTGGGTGGTGATCGTTTAAGGCGTCCGAAACGACCTCCAGGCTATCCAGACGAAACTGATGACTCTCTTTTGGGTGGAGACCGTTTGAAGCGCCCAAAACGACCACCAGGATATCCAGATGAAAGTGATGATTCCCTTTTGGGTGGAGACCGTTTGAAGCGCCCAAAAAAACCTCCAGGATATCCAGACGAAAGTGATGACTCTCTTTTGGGTGGTGATCGCTTAAAGCGTCCAAAACGACCTCCAGGAGATTCAGACGAAACTGATGACTCTCTGTTAGGTGGTGATCGTTTAAAGAAACCAAAGCGGCCTCCAGGTTACCCAGACGAAAATGATGACTCTCTTTTAGGTGGTGATCGCCTAAAGCGGCCAAGACCTGGTCCAACTCCACCCCCACGAACAACTCTACCACCTCCACCACCACCACCACCACCTTCCCGTCCTCCACCCACCACAACTCTTCCACCAACAAGAAAACCAACTCCTCCACGACCAGGACCACCGCCCCAGAAGCCGAAGGAATGGGGAGGAGATCCGTCGTCTCACTCTTTTCATCAGTTTCATTTTGAAAAGCAGCGACGTCCTCCGCCGCCCTCAAAAAATGACGACCGTTTATTAGGGGGGAGCCAACAACGTATAAAGCTGCCGCCATCAAGAACGAAACCTGCTTATCCTGAAGAATTAGACGATCAGTTGCTCAAAAATTCTCTTGTGCGTCCTGGGTCACGGACAGGCCGTGATCTTCGTGAACTTGAAAGTGACACTCCTAAGATATTCAAAAGAAATTTCCATCCCGAGTTTGCAAGGTAAATACAAGGACAAAAACCTGAGCATGAAATATTCATTGGTGCGGCTGTTCCCATGTACTTTTTGACACTTTTGTGGAGAGACTTTTGTTTAATGGCCCATTGAGATAATGCTGGAATAGCCACAAATCTAAATGTCTCCATTTTGACGAAACTGCTCGTGCCACACTTAAGTTATGAACGAATAAACCTAGTGACGATAGGTTAAATATGCTTTTAAGTATTTGCTTGGTATGTTATGTACGTCTGTGGAGGTAATGTTCCGTTATTGATCCTACTCAGATAAAGTATGAATAGATATTTATTTGTCTAGTAATTCATGGGAGTTCAAGCTGTGACAGGAATTTTTGAGAGATTTTTAACGGATTGTCTAACCTTTCGAGAATTTTCATTCAAGATTTTATTCTTACTACTGTTGCGAGCAAAGCATTTAAAATACGAAATAATTTTATTTAGCATCCAGAAAGCAGTATAGCGGGGAAGTCTTATAAAACATGTCAAGTGAGTATTTTGACTTTGCATCGCCTGTGGTTAAATCAAGTTTTGTGAAATTCCGTCCAAGATCTAATTTAAATCTAATTTAAATCTATTTTTAATCTAATCAGAAGGGCATTTTTTAAAGCCCCCCATGTGTGAGATTCAAAAAATGCGATTCGTTCTCGCGATTCGACCTGGCATACTCTTGGACAGGAGGCCAAACCCCCTTAACCACTCAGCCTTGCTTTGCTCGCGTCTCTCGACTCTCCAGGAAGCTTGCTTCTCTTCGTTGGACTTGGTTATTTACTCCGTTTGTGCAGACGTACGTTGTTACATGGAAGTGGCCAAGTTGAAATTGATGTTAGCGGCTTAACAAAATTATGAAATTTTACAACTTCTTCTATTACGTTTATTGCCAGAGGAGAATCATTCAGCAATATTTAAAACCATCAATGTAATTCATCACTGTGTATATTGCATCAATTTTTGTGGGTAAAGGAATATTAAGCTTTTAAATTGTTCACTACTTGTTGCTCACAGAGATGAGGGTCATATAACAAATTAGTTTTACGTACTAGTTACGTTTACACAAAGGTTGAAACGGTTCGAAGGGTTTTAGCGAGCGTTAACTGCTACCGGTCATCTGCCCGACGAAGCCCTAAGGCCCTATGTCTGCAGCACCCAGATTCCACAATACATGTACATAACAATCAGTATTTGGCCAGCACGGTTCAATTGCTTTAGGGTAAGCAATCTATACATGTTTCCAAATAGTATTAAATGCTGAAACACCATGAAATTACAGATAATTTCCCTACACGGCAAGTACTATCAGAGCCTCCTAATGTGAAGGACGTATGACGACACGCCGAAGAAAGCAACTAAAATCAACGCTGGAGCAGGTTTGTTAGGTACAGCCATCTCAATACTAAGTGGCGAATTCGCAAACCAGCCAACGAAATTTCCAGAGTCTGCCAACCGATGACACCACTTAGCAAACCTGCCACTCTGCCATTTGTCGCCTTTTTGAGGACCATTGTAGAAGGTAACGCATATATGGCCTTTAGGAATCTCTAGTTCCATGGCAGTAGTTAAAGCAACATCCGGCCTGCCTTATAACAGCCACGCGCAGTCATGTGTCCACACGCTGCCGTCGCGAGATTCGGCATAGTAATACTACAACGTCACTTCCGCCCTCGTCTTCTTGTGATCACGTGAACGACGCGGAACGACGTCTGGCCTAGCAGAAGAATTGAGGGTCACGTGACAGCATTGACGCAAAACCTGTCTCGTCACAACCGGAAACAATGAAACGTCATGGTTATTGTAGGCGCGCAAAGGATCATATACGGAGCGACATTGCCGAGAGAGTTGCTATGGTCATTAGCACAGCCGGCCGGTTAAACACACTTTTTGTTTTTAGGTCGCGACATTTATTGGCTGCTAGTGGCGGTTTCCAGGATAATAATTTTAATTCGACGTAGATTTGCGTGACAAAAATTTTATTAGCCTTAAAGTTATTGGAGAGGTGCGAGGCCGTATAGGCCTCGCTCCACTCCGCTATGAAGACACTCCAATATAATCTTAGACGGCTCATCACGCGAAAAACACAACTACTATTCAAACCACACTTTGCATGCAGTAACACGGGAGTCTGGACAAGGTTTATCAAAAAAAAAATCCGGAATCGGACATGGGGTTGACGAACCATCAGGGTGACAAACTGGACCAATAGAAAGAGCCAAAATCCAAACAACAACGAGACGGCCAAGCCTTTTCTAATTGTAAAGGCGTCCGATTGTTAAGATTGATTGATGCCAAGTCCAGGAGTGGTTAACGCTCGCTAAAACCCTTTGAACCCTTTGATAATAAAATTTTCCGGCCACACATCAAAGAAAGCGGAAACCGCTCCATTACGTCGACAGCAAAAATGACGACGGCCCTAGCTTTAAAATAAGCTATTTCTCTGCACTTGGAATAAATAAACATTAGAGCTTGTATCCCCATACTCACAGCCCTGAAGGTCCACGAATAAAAACGGATTAGAGTTCACTCGAACGCAACGAACTATAATTTGACCTATAATTTGTGCTGATTTTGTGTATGATTTTTTATCTTTCAATTTTGTAGCGTTTTGCTGTTTATGGCGTCTATTTTGTGTGTGTTTGTGGGTTTACGTTTTGCGAATTGAAGTTCAAATTATAGTTCGTTGCGTTCGAGTGAACTCTAATCCTTTTTTATTCGTGTACCTTCAGGGCTGTGAGCATGGGGATACGAGCTCTAATGTTTTTTTTCTAAACGGCGAAGAGCCGTTTATGCTCAGTTAATTTGTTGGCGTTTTTTCGCTTCCATTTTATATGTGTCCACTGTCCACCGATTTTTGTTTTCGAAAAAAACGGAACATTAGAAATGGATACTTATGTTTAGGTTCCGCCGAAGGTTAGTCCCATGATTATTATTTGATGGCAACACACTAGCATATTTCTGGATTTAGCATGCGTCATCTCGATGAGTAGTTGTTTCTGGATTGTTTCAGTATCGTGGCAACAATCGCGGAAACAATTCAACTGGCTTCCCGAAGCCCGCTCACTAAAACCCTTTGAATCCTTTGATAATAAAATTTTCCGGCCTCCCATCAAAGAAAGCGGAAACCGCTCCATTACGTCGACAGTAAAAATGACGACGGCACTAGTTTTAAAATAGGCTATTTCTCTTCACTTGGCATAAATAGCGACAATGGAAAGGGAAAGAGCGGCAGCTTCTCAGTTTGCATTCTTTTGGGCTGCAACTATCGCCCTCCGCCGACAGAAAGCGGTAACAGGGGAAATCAATCGAATCAGTGACGCCTTTCGGCGGCCATATTGTGTCTAATCTAGCATATGCTACTTTTCGTCCAGGATACGGCCGGTTACTACCTAGTATGCTGTCGGGAGAGACAGTTTATATATCTAGACTAATTGTTAACACATTCATGGACTACATCATTACTATTTTGGCAATCAACCAGCTGGCGCCAGGTCTACTTAGTCCTGCTCTTGGTTTGGCCCTTTTTTGGTTTAATTTGTATTAGCGAGTGTGCACTAATCAATCCTAGGAGAGGCCAATTATGTAACAAGTACAAAACCGGACTGGCTTCAGGATGCTAAAAAGCAGAAACGATACTTTGTTCCATATTATGTATGCAAGAAACTGACTGCATGACGACACGTTTCCTTCCATGCGAGTCAAAAAAATCCGTAAATATCCAACTCGCTGCGTAAGGTCGCTAAGGAAGTGGATAATTATTCACAAGGCACAATGCTCGATCCTAATTCACTCCTTACTGCATAGCTAGGGGACTGTGCACATAGCGTTTACATATTAGGCTATCAGTAGAATTTATCCTTCTGCTGCACCTCGTAGTCAGGGATCCAACCTTTCAGTCAGACCCCACACACCAATTAACTCGAGCTCACGATTCTGTCCCGTTTTATACCCACGCGGGCCGGGGCAGAACAATAGGCTCTTGCCTGAGGCTACTGGCGAACAGGTATACAATCCGATTCCCACTGGGTTGCAGTGGACCCGTGTCTCCACCTGGCGGCTGGCAGCTGTCCAATTCCTGAGTCTGCAGAAAATGGAAGGCTGGCAGGCCGCCATGATTGAGGCCAGTCGAACTACGAAGTGTTTGCTTCGTGAGTTGCGTGCTGCCGATCATGTAAGCCGGTTACAGTAGACTCTAACAGTGTGTAGAGATCACAAGGGGGATATCCACATGCTTTTGCACTCGTAGTGCAAGGAAACATGTCGTCGTACAGTCAGTTACTTGCAAACATTATGTGGAACAAACTATCGGGCTCTATTCTACCCTCATTTAGGCCTATTAAATTCAGTTGATCACATGAAATCAAGCTGCTGTCAGCCATAGAGACCTCTAGACAGGTGGTTTCGTCCTTGTTTGGGCTCGTCAGTAGAGAATATACTCTGTGGATGAGAACAAAGGCACCTTTTTTGCTGATTTGCTCTCATCCACAGAGTATTCTGTACTGACGAGCTCAAACAAGGACGAAACAGTCCGTCTAGACTGTGGGGGAGAGCAGTTTGATTTCAAGTGGCCAAATATGGGAAGTCATTCTTCCGTATGCTACAGAATGATCGTACTATTACAACGGTGCCTTCTGAGTCCAGCCTACTGAACTAGTGATACAATGACTAGCACGTTAATATAACAAGTTCTTCCAGTTCCAAATTCTTTTAAACTATAAGCCCTATATAGGTTTTTGAAACGATGTCCCGCCCCCCATTTTAACTTAACGATAAACTGTTCACATAATTAATGCGCACTACACCATCTATCTGAAAGTTTTTTGTTTTTTTGTTGCTTCCCTTTTATATTAAAGCCAGCAGTTAAAATATGATAATTGATAACGGTGACCTTTGTGAGCAACAAGTATACTCTTTCTACTTATCGTGTTCTACTTATCAATCTCGTTCTGCTTGTTATACTGATCAATCACTGTCAATCCACTGTCTATCTACTAACCAATCACTGTGTATAAGCTGTGCAACAACAAACATTAAAAAAAAATAGTTACTGTTGATGTGAGGTTGTTTTGTGTTTCCTAAATTGTCTCACTTCGAAAACACGAGATGCCTCAAAGAAGTAGCGTCAATCAATCTCCACCGTATCCTGAAAAGCCACATCCGCAAATTTGGACAGTAATACCGATTTCGTATTGGTAAATTCAAGCAGCCAGGCCGGACTGTGGCGGGCCGGCCAGTGCTCATCGGGGCCAGTGCTGGTCCGGCCGGCTCGCTTTCGCGTTGGTTAATTCCACGGCTCGCTGATCACGATTTACAGCACCGCCACGTTTCGGTTTGTGGCAGTTGACACGTTCCACTCTCTGCCCAGCCCTCCTTGGCAAGGCCAGGGCCACTTGAATTCACCAATGCGAAATCTGTATTACAGAGAGATGGAGGATGCACACCGCACCACGCGACTGTTGCCATGTGCTCAGTTCCGATTGGCCGCAAAACGTCACATGTAGCGGCCATTTTCCCCAGTAAATACTACACTGTGGGAGCATGTGCGCAGCAGGAATGTGGAATCCGATCCCACTGCACCGAGAGGATCAGTGCAAGGAGGGAGGAGATAAAAAGACAAATTCTTATAAACGACTAGAGGCTGCGTTCCTTTTTTTTTTTTTGTTTTTTGTTTTTTTTTTAATTTAGAACTACAATTTTAAGAGTGAAGTGAAAAAAGCAGATATTTTAAGAAATTAGCCTGGCAAAAAAAATGAACGTGCACTGCAAAGTATGTGAAAATGCGAACATAATTAAAAAATAAAAAGACGAATTTTTATGAACGACTAGAGGCTCCATTTCTTCTGCTTTTTTTATTTTATTTTTTTATTTAGAACTACAATATTTTAAGAGTGAAGTGAAAACGCATATATTTTATTAAAAGTAATTAGCTTGGTAAAAAACAAACTTCAATTGAAAAGTATCTGAAAATGTGCATATTCTACAAAATTTTTAAATAAGTCACTTAAAGTGTGCGTGGCCTATCTTGAGTTCGCCGCAGAACGAACATAGAATATCGATTGTACGTTTTTGGCAGCAGAGTGCCTTGTTGATATCCACGATGGTTACAAAAACAATGGCGGCCGTCGATTACAGCCGCCCCCTCCAGGAAGACCTAGTCGCTCGTAAAATACTTCCAGGACTCAAGATACGCCGCGCACACAATAATGGAATATTCTCCTTGCATAGGGCCACGCTATAACAGCCACGCTCAATTCTCAGTCCGCGCATTTTGTCGTCGTGCTGCTTCTCAAGATTCAGCACAACTACAACGTCACTTCCGCCTCAGCAGTGCGCTTGCGATTCGAACACATCAATGAAACGAGGGTGACGTTAGAGCACGAACGGCCAAATTGTGTCGTCGTAAAACGGAAATAATGATACGTCGTGAAAGTAGATCCAACATCTAAAGCTTGCCAAAGTGTAAATATGAGCAGGACGCCAAAAAAAAAAACAACACTTTGCTGAAAAAACACTCAACAGAAAATCTCCTAGAGGCCTCATTTAAAAATGGATTGTTAGCAAGGAAGAGCAACAGTAGGCAAAAAATCCTTGGGACAATACTTGATGTGAATTATGGAGAAATATTGACTGCAATCTCGCCTGGAAGGTTTGTCGCTTTAAAGATATATCGCATTAAACGGGATAAAAACGGTGCTGTATAATTATCATTCGAAGCAAAATGTACGAGCTTGCTTCATTATCCGAATTAAAAGGTTAGGCCGCTAAAAATTAATTAAGTCGTTCTCAGGACTGGAAAAAAATTATACGAGCAGTTAGTGTGATTTTTTTTGAACTTTATGCTGATTATTCAGATGGGGACGATGGCTTTTTTTTTACCAAACAAAAACAAAATCAGTAGCTTATATTTTGTTGTGGAGTACTTTTTTTTTACAGCCAGGATTATCGTGCAAAAGTTGCTCATTGGATAAAATTCATTCTTTAGGTTCAAGTTTTTTTTTTGTGTGTGGCCCTGAACGACCCTTACATTCGTTTCGAGGCAATCATGTGAACGGAGAAGAGAGATGATGTGATCACCGGCTCGAGGAAATCTGTGATGAAAGCGCTGATGCGTCATCGGAAATATTTTTTTTTATACAATGTCATAAAAAAACGTTTCATTCCTTAAGAAAAAAAAACCATGCGTGCGCTGCTGAGAACCACTTAATTAATTTTTAGTGGCCTTAAAGAATTGAGGAAGCGAGGTGCTTCACCTCGTGTCGCCATATTCGGAATGGCGATACTTACTTTATGTACCTACCTCCTTTCTTCGATTTTTTTAACCATTTTAATTGAATAATGAAACCAATTAGAATATTTTGCTTTGAAATAATATAAGGTATACCGTTTTTATCTCGTGTTATGCGATTTTGCGACTAACCACGCATTTGTTACAGTTTTAGAATATTCTGCAAAACATACGTTTTTGTGGATTCCATGAATACAAAAATGCTCAGGTGTCAAAAATTCAAAAAGTCAAGCTAGGGTGTGATGTAATGAACGATCAAGTCGTCCCTCGAAACATTCCATTTAATCAGCCGAATTTTCGACTCTATTAACCTGATCTTTTTCAGTAAAAAACACTACAAAAGAGAAACACAATAGCTAGTATGGTAACTAACAAAATACAAGAAACAGGTAAAACATAGCTAGCAAAGCTCACTCTTATGTTACAAGTTCGAAGCAGGTGCCGTGTAAAGACACGGAAATATGAGTAAGGGTGCACTCTTGGAGGATTAAATTTCGATACTTCTTTTATAAATTTGAACGGCAAACATTTAATAGAGACAAGCAATGGTAGAATACGGTAAGTCCAGTTGATTTATTAGCGTTTTGAAAACTGGCAATATAAACGGGAAAATGTGCGCTTTAAATATAATTGTTTAGAATGTTTGGGCGTCACTACGTCAATGCCAAGGTTCTCTTTTAAGAATAGTTAGTTATACACGTGATGGTTAACCTTTTCCAAACGGGAATTCCTGTCTTGCAGAATCCCGTTTCTCAGAATCAAAATATTCTTCAAAAATGTTAACATTGCAAAAGTTAAAACGGCATGCCTAATTGTTAGTAATTTTTGATTAGTTGTGTTTTCTGATGTTATGTGTTTAGCCGCAGCGAGGGCGGTAGCGTGAGCGAGGCACGTAATTTGAAACAAATTATTTTGCAAAATGGGATTCTGCAAAACGGGTGTTTATCTATAAATGTCTGACCATTATCATGTTATAAATGTTCGTGTTTAAATGTTTTAAATGTTCGTGTGGCTAAAATTTCGTGAACGATATTTGGCGAAACGGGATTTGGCGAAACGGGACGTAACCATTTGGACCCACTTCTCCATAATAGGATAATTTTTGCAATTATGTTTTAATGTATTTCTCTCCAGTGTCGTGTATTTAATATTTGTGATAATTATCCTGTTACGGAGGAGTTGATTAAAATGGAAATGGAAATTTAATCTTCCCAGAGTGCAACTGTACTCACATTTCTGTATCTCGATACGACGCTAGCCACGAACTTGTGACGTACGGGTGAATGTTGCCTACTTTTTCTGATATATGGGCGGAGCTATATCTCGCTTAGCCTGGCCTAGCTCCAAGAATGACATACATGTAGATGTTTAAACAACAGATAGTCAAGAGGCAGCACCTTACGTAGGGAGCTGTCTGCTTATATACCAGTTTATTAGCTAGTTTCACCTAGGAGGATATATTATGGCAATCTGTGTTTACCGGACAAGCAGATTCACAACTTAAGGCGCAGCCATCTGTGATGCTTCCGCTTTGAGATTATGGGATGGCAACTGCCATTACGGCTAAACATGGCGGGCAATTTCAGTCACAGTAACTCAAAAAAGTTGGAGAAACTTAAGTCGAACGATTAGCGTAAAACAAGCATAAAGAGAAAGTTGCATCAATAATGTTTTCATGATACTCTCCAGCTAAGTAGAAGCGACCTTGGCAGCCTTTTCCTGGTTGAATGATATCACTGCTTTCAAACGCCAAACAGCCAAATAACAAAAAAAGCGGAGCCCGCTCCATTATGTCGACAGTGGAAGTGACGACGGCCCTAGTATAATTTAATGTTTGCGTCGCTTTTAAGATATACATTTGTGGTATCACTCCTTTGTACACCACAGGAGTGATTCCGATAGGAGCGAATGAGTGTTTCTCACGAATCTCATTCAGGTGAGAGCAGAGGCGAGAACTGTGGGCACCAGATGCCCGCCATGTTTTTCAAGACAGTTTACATTCTTCTTTAAATTCTTCTGTTTTTTTTAATTGTTGTTTTAATCTGATATATAAATAAAATAAATAAATAAACAGATTGTAGGATTGGCTTCTCGCGAATCTCACTCAGAGGAGAACATGAAGTTAGCTCCGCCATGTTGGCGCTACCAGCATCGGAAAAGCGCCTGAAGGACTGCAGATTGCGAAGGATTGGAATGCGTTGTTTTCTAGTATTACTGTTGCAACCCCCTGGTTGCACACCATGTGCATACAATTAGGCAATTAACAGCAATAGATCATATACCTGTACATGAATATACTTAGTACGACTCAACTACAATTATGTAAAAAGTACACCACAATCGCCTCCACTGACGGACAAGTGGACGTCGAACGAACACTTGAACGTCATTCATTTACATTCCCATCGTTTAAAATATGTGTGTATGTTTTACACCAGTTTTAAATTAGCACTACACCCTATATACTTAATGAAGATTACTTTTACTATTTTTAAATCCATTTTTTAAGTTACTCTGTTGTTAATACAGGGCGTCCCAAAAGTCCCAGAACACTCACAACTTCATTAAGGGGTTGAAAGAAAATAGTGAAACTGGCAATGTAAGTTTGGTTAAAAGATCTACCTTTTCGTACAACCGGCATTACGCCTGCCCCCCTGGGGAAGAGGGGGCAGAGGCCCCAACTCAGTAATTTTCAATGGAATGGGGGGTGGTTAAAGAAATACCTTATTTGAAAGGTCTTCATTAGACGAGTCAAGTGCCGCAACGATAGCTTCGCAACGATGATCCCATCCAAAACGGCAGCTAGTCAATCATTAGGAATTTCCTCTGCATCCATATGTCTTACTCAGGAAAATGTGACCTCCCTCCCCCCCCCCCCAAAAAAAATGTGTTGTTTGCCTATTGAGACTCTCTGCAGATGATTTTTTGTAACCAAATTAATTTAATAATACTCCACACCTACAAATTACCATTACTTGAGGAAAACGTACCTCGTTTTTAACGAAAGGTCGAGGTTAAGTTTAGAATGTTCTATGAAAAACACCGACGTTCCTCACACCCATCTTGTGTCGGGTTTCATACAATAAGTATGATGACCACACTGCTCCTGAAAATGATCAGCACCTGAAAGACAAGGAGCCCTGGAACTAGGAGGCAAGGAGACCTTTCTTGAAAGATTATTGTAAAAATTATACTTGGTAGTACTGATGTTGAGAGCTGCAAAACGGTGTAAACAATGACGTCATGAGGGATCCTAGAAGCTGAGGCGTTTGTAGAAACTATAGGACATCCCCTGGGCCCCCCCCCCCCCTTTTATATGGCTAGTTTTAAGAATATTCCAAGAAGCAGTGACGGCAAAAGTAACGATTATTTGAAGAAATATATTCTTTTTGAATCTAACGTTTGTTTGAATGCACCCCCTATTGTTGAAGGAAACTTTCCATTCTTATGTACTCCCATTGTTAAAAATCCCCCGATATTTCTAAGATTAGAAGAGCATTGTTGTGATTTCCGTTACGCATGAAAATACTGGGATTTCCCGTTAGCAGTCGTCCAAACTTTCATTAGATTTAGTTAGAGCCATGGTGAAGAGACATAGAGAGTCCCGTTTGCATGAAAATATTGTGACTGAAAAAAACATGACGTCATCAGTACTGTGCATCTTTCTTGAAAACACAGTTCGAATCATCACTTATACAGACAATTCCGTTGTGACAGACAAACAAACAAAAGACAAAATTGACGAGATTCCTACTGCGATTTCAAAAGAACTAGGGCAACCCTCCCCTCCCCGTACATGGCCTGTTTTATAGAGAATTGTAGTGATTTTTCGTTTGCATGAAAATACTGTGATTTCCCATTAGCAGTAGGCCAAACTTTCATTGGATTTAGTTAGATTCAGAGTTAAGACTCATAGAGGCCTAAATCCCGTTTGCATGAAAATACTGTGATTTCCCATTATCAGGAGGCCAAACTAATTTCATTGGATTTAGTTAGATTCAGGGTTAAGACTCATAGAGGCCTAAATCCCGTTTGCACGAAAATACTGTGATTTTCCATTATCAGGAGGCCAAACTAATTTCATTGGATTTAGTTAGATTCAGGGTTAAGAGACATATAGGCCTAAATCCCGTTTGCATGAAAATACTGTGACTGGAAAAACATATGACGCCACCCGCACTGTGCCTCTTCGTTGAAAACACAGTTTGAATCATTACTAATACAGAACAGACAATTCCGTTTGGCAGCCATTCCGTCTGGAGGCACAAACAAAAGAAATAAGAATTAGTAGAGGGAATCTCGGTGATCTGGCGACACACACACAAGCAAACAAAACATTACGATCTTAGTTATATAGATTAGAAGTAGAAATCTCGGTAATCTGGCGACACACACATACACAAACAAACAAACAAATATTATGATCTTATTATATCATGAGAGTGTCATTTTTGAGGACCAAAAAAAACTTTTTCCTCTATAGTGTCCGCGGCCTATCTTGAGTTCGCTGCAGAACGAACACAGGTAATCGATTGACCGCTTTGAGTACGAGAGTACCTTGTTGATATCCAAGATGGTTACAAAAGCAACGGCGGCCGTCGATTAAAGCCGCTCCCTCCAGGAAGACGTAGTCGCTCATAAAATACTCGCAGGACTCAAGATGCGCCACGCACACAATAGTTGGGCAGTTTTTCGTGACCCTCTTTTGACGGGGCCTACAAAATTCATGACTCACCCTCTCGAGAGGACCCAAAAAATCCAAGGTCTCTCTCTCCCCCAAAATTTCCAACGCCCCTTCTCCTCCCCCCCCCCACTCCCCCTCTCCGGCAATAAATAATGACCAGTCCATAATGCATCAAAAGTTTACAGAGTGAAGTGACCTGGAGCTACATTAATATTCTCTGCACTGTAATTTTACAAACAGTTTTACACTAAAGCAAGTATGAGGTCTAGTAAACAAGATGTATGTTAGTTCTTTTCTACTCCCCTTTTCTCTCCTGACGAAATTGTGTAGCAATTGTTGGCTCTCACAAAGTAGTTCTCAAGTCATCACAATCCATGTTTGAGCGAAGGTTAGAGCTTCATAAATTCAGCAGCACCACGTCGCGTAATCGTACCCAACAAAATACCGACTTATTAGTGTTCCAATAGTGCTCATTAGTGCTCGAGTCACTAACTTCAGGTGTGCCACAAGGGTCTGTTTTAGGACCGTTACTCTTTCTTATTTATATTAACGATATTTATAACCTGAATACTAATTCTAACATTACTTCGTTTGCTGATGACACGGCACTTCTGACTGTTGGCAATAACACTTAATGTTGCCTAAAGCGATTTTGTTGATTTCTCCCTATAAAAAAGTGTACTGCCAGATGATACTAAAATAACCCTTCAAAGAGTGTTCACAGTTACAACAACACTGTGACTGCCAACAAATTAAGAAGGTTAATGAAGTTAAATATCTTGGAGTGTTTCTCGACAGCAACTTAAACTGGAAAATATGTCAAATTAATTCAAATACTAACCGGCTGCGTGCTCTTGTATGTAAAATGTTTTACATTAGAAAACTTGTACCACGCAAATCGCTGAAAGTTTTTTTATTTTGCCATGGCACAATCTTTTTTGCAGTACTCAATATTATTCTGGGGTGGCACCTACTCTAATGCTGTTGACCCTGTTATTAAACAGCAGAAGCGTATTATTAGAACGATTATGTTCAAGAAACAACGTGACCATACTTTTCCTATCTTCCAACTGCTAAATATTCTGCCAATCCGCCATCTGTACGTCTACAGAACTTTAATTAATTTTTGTAAAAACAGTGCTCACTTCACCACTCGTCGAGTAACTGATTTCCGTACTAGGAACGAATCCAACTTATACGTTGTTCAACCTAAAGTTGATAGGGAAAGGCTCCACAAATGCAGTTACTTTCTGGGTTCTATAATTCCTTCCCCATAGAAATAAAAAGTTTGAGTGAGATGTCATCATTTAAGAAACATTTGTTCAGGTGGCTACTTGATCTAAACCCATCTACCTTAGAAAATTTGTTCATTGTTGTGACTAAACTTTTTCTAAATTTAAAGATTATGTTTCATTTTGCATTCTTCGTTTCTTTCGGCAGAATATTGTGCTATTATTGTCATGTTCAGATTATACTGTTTTCATGTACTTTTTTGTTCTGACTTCGCAAATTTACCTAATTTGTCTTTCTGTTTTCATTGTTGTTGTTTCATTGTTTTATCATACACGGCGATATATTTCGGCCAAACTTAGCCAGATAGTAGATAGCAATTTTTCCAAACTAAACACCAACTTTTATGCAATTCCGTGCAAGAGTAAACGTAGGAAGCCACACGTAAATTTGAAAACTGTTCACTTCTTGTTGTTGTTGTTCTTGTTCTGCTTCTTCTTGGCTGCCACGGTTTCAGAAAAAACTACTGCAACTACCTAAAATCTGAAACATGATCTGAATCAGAAATTTCCCTGGGCTTCAACCTTACATGGACCACTTTTTCGATTGGTCCATGCATTCCGGAGTTACGGGACCCTAAACGATCATTTTGATTGTTTTACATTGTTTTAACCATTGTATTTAGGGAACAATGCCACTCACGAAACTCTACATTCATTTTTCGTGCACGTGTTATGTCTTTGCTAAAAAGTTGATTGTTCAACGGTAAAGTGAAAGAATTGGCTGTTGCAGACATTGAGCCTTAGGGCTTCGGGCAGATGACCAGGAGTGGTTAACGCTCGTTAAACCCTTTTTTTTTAGAGAATTAGTGTTTCAGCTAAACGCATATATTTTTAAACCAAACTAAGCTGCCTTGGGCAACTACAAACGATAGAATTGCGTATTTATTTCGCAGATGCAGGCTATCAAAGCTGACTTGAATTGTTTCAAAGTGGCCAGCAACAATCAACAGCATGCAGAAACCTTTGTTGTGCGACGCCATAGCCGTAAAAAAGGTACACGGATTACAAACAAAAACGTCAGGTGTGCCGTAAAAAGGGGGTTATATGATTGAATTTTCACTTGTTAAAATGTACACGGATAAAAATTAATCATTTTCTATTGAAATAATAAATTGTACAATTGAGAAAATTGCATCTGTTTAAGTGCTGTTGTGCTTTACGAATCATATATTTAAAACGTAAAACACGACAGCACTTAAACAGATGCAATTTTCTCAATTGTACATTTTATTATTTCAATTGAAAATGATCAATTTTTATCCGTGTATACATTTTAACAAGCGAAAATTCAATCATATAATCCCTTTTTTACGGCACACCTGACGTTTTTGTTTGTAATATATATATTTTCTTAAACAGTTTCTCGCATGTAATCCCTAGTTCTGATTGTAGGAAATATATTTCCTTTATGTTTGTTTGATTTCCATGTTTGTTCGGACCCAATCCACACGCGGGCATGTGCTCTTGTGGGGTGTGGGTTTGTCACTTATACGACTGTCCGTGTACATGCTTCTAAATATTAATAATAAACTCAATAAACTCAAAATTTGAATTAGTGCTCTTTCAATAAAAGAATTATAACACTTTCAAAGGTTGCGATGCGAAATTGATCCAGCCGCACCATCGTCTAGGTGCTCGAAAAATATCTCATTTTTAGCGCTCAGTGACATACATATTGTTAACGCATTTATTGACGTGTTGCTTATAGAGCAGTGACACGACGTAGTATTATTGTATATAACTCTATGCTGGAGCCTTAATTGGTTAGCTGCAAGGGGCACCACTGCAGAGAGAAATAGAAGGGCGTCATACTGAAGCCGATGCTGCGAAGAGTGATTTCTTAGACCTTAAAACGCGCGATTTTTGTTGTTGGAGAAAACAACGTTATTTTAAGCCTAAGAAAACCGCTCTTCCGTTGTTTTTCCCTCCATTTTTATGTAGTGCACCTTGTAGTTATGCCTTTCAAAACCCATACTGGTGCCAATATGGCGGCAAATGTCACTGCTCTATAGTTTTTTTGTTTGTTTTTGGTCCAGCACCCGTCCCATGGCACTGCAGTTATCCTCTGTCAAGATCAGTGGTAGCAACAAAGACCGATCAAGTTTTGGAACTTTCTACAATCAATTTCAAGACCGTCACCAGAAACTACTTACAATTCGCTCATGTCATTTATACCTTTTAAACCAAATTTATTGTAACAATAGTCCTCTTGAACCATTTTGTGACCCACAACCATTGTATAAGGGTGCGTGAACCTTTTGACTTGAGCCCATGGCTAGGTGCGGGCATTCCAATTTCCTGGCCCCAACTCTCGACGCCTATTCCTAAGCTACCCTTTTGGTCTATTAATTTGAAATTACCCCGAAAACCTCAAATTCCTGATACCCAGATGCCAGCGGACGAAACCTTCAAGTCACAAGACACTTAGCCCCGTGTTTTAGGGCGAGCACTACAACCATCCTTACGAAACTGCACAATAAACTGGACGGCTTTATTACATGTGAGTGGGCTAGGTTAGGCTAATCATTCATTAGGCTAAAGCGAGGACGTTTCGACTTTCCCACCAAACCTTTCTCCAATGGTTCTATTTTGATTGTAACATATCGCAGTCACACACAAAAAAAAACTTATGCATGAAATCAGACAAAATTGTACATTTTCATGAATAGCCCCACAACGAAAAATATTTTAACCAAAATAAATCCCATAACTGCTAATATACAGGTATCATTGCAAAACCGCGTAAGGGGTAAAGATGCCCATCAAGTTTTCGCCACAGAAAGTAATGATATCAGAGCCACAATGGCTGCCACCAAGTTTCTCGTCCGCATCCTGATCATTCGACCTTAAAATATCACCTTAATGTCGTGGTACTACCGCACACGCATCGAGCGCATCGTGTATTGAGCGCACAGGCAGAATAAACCGTAAATCGAGTGCACACCCTGAATTTAATTCTTCGTATATTCCAGCAGTAAGTTTCCGGCAGTTCTGACTGATTGGAATGTAAGATGTACATCGATGGCGCGTGAAGCCCGGCCCCCGCAGTTCTGATTACGTACTACTAGAGATAAGCCGCCACTGACAGATGTGCGGTCGATGTATGGTCGTTTGATGGCATATCGATGGGTCATACGAAATTTATGCGCTCGTACCACAGAACTGACACCTCGATGATGGTCAGTTAAGCTTGAATGTCGGTTCGTGCCACCGTGGCTCTGAAATCGCTACTTTCTGTGGCGAAAACTCTATGGGACTCTTTACCTTTGTGGGGTGTTTGTACGATTTCGTTTTCAAATCAAATTCTACTGAAGATCTGACCTCAACCTGCCATGTTAAAGCCGAAATTTCTCTGCTGTCTTTCAATATTTTCGACTCAGATTTAGTGCGTAAGCATTGTTGGACTGGGTGAATATATGTCCGAACTTTATGAATTTCCGATATGTCACGTCGGAGATCTTGACTTGAGCTGAAATCGTGATTTTAATTTTCGGCTTCTTGTTCTTGGCACGACACGTTTCTGCTATGCTCTCTACAGATGAAACATTTTTTTCCTGTAAAGCTGGTTCTTAGCTAATTTCACAGGTATTGCTCTGTAGATGTGCCCTTTCCAAAAGGCCTTTTCTGATTGGTCAAGTGGTTCAGGGATTAGGGAGAGCTAAACAACAAGATTTTCATTGTTTTAAACATTGTTATTATGCAACAATGCAAACCGGCAAACGCCAGCTGCAAGACGTAGACTGAAGATTAAAGGATTTGTTTCCATATTGGTTTGATAAAAATACAAAATATTAAAACAAGCTAATCTAAACTGCATGGTACGCCAAAGGAGTACGAATTAGAAAACCAACAAAAAAAACTCAGTTGATGCTTAAGATAAGGTTTATCTGATCCAAAATCAAAACAGCAAAGGAACACAAATAAACTTTCCTGCAAGGTTTCAGATACTGCATTGTTGCTACTGTTTAGTCCCCGTGAAACCTTACTGCAGTATCCAACCGTTATACACGTAAACAGTTAAAGCCAGAGCCGAAATTTCAAAACTTTTCATAAAATGGACCGTGCAACTTGATTTTCGGCTTTTCATATCGTAATAATATTGCAAAGAAAAAAAGGATTGTATCAATTTAGACCAAAAAATTTCATATCTACCCCAAAACAAAACATGTTAAAGATGCCGAAGTTTCGGCCATTTGAGTCGTGATATCAAACGCAAAGCTCTTTAGCTTAGTTAATCTTACCGACTAAACTTCAAATGTTAAACGAAATTAGAAAATAAAAAAGATCTTGTTTGATGCTTGAGGTAAGGTTTAACTGATCCGAAGTCAAAAGAGCAAAGGAACACAAATAAACTTTCCTGTAAGGTTTCAGATACTGTAGTGTTACTATAATGTTTAGTCCACGTGAAACCTTTGTTTAATCCTCGTGAAATCTTACTGCTGTATTCAAATGTTACCTTCGAACTTCGAACTGGTATTAACTTGACGAAAGAGCTTGGCGTTTGATATCACGACTTTACAAGGCCGAAAACCTTCGCGGGAACCCTTAACAAGTTTTATTTTGGGGTAGATCAAATACTACTGAAGATATATTAAAAGGTTTAAATAATAATACAGCCTACCTTACCGGAGAGGACAGAATGGTCTCTTTCGTTTTGGTTAAATCACGATTGTGGTGCGCTTGAAACACGGAAACGTGTAAACTGATGCTTCTAAATAAACAGTTATCCCTAGGGCATGCAAATCTGTGCTTGCGCTGACTCAAAGGTATTCCATTAGAGACAATGAACCTAACTGTAGCATGTTTGGTGTTAATATACATCACTGTCAGACCTTTTGATTTTACATATTTTTACAAATTTTGCGGCCATCATCCGTCACAAGTGGTGATTTATTACTTTTAATTTAACCCTCCTCGAAAACAACAGCAATTTCAAGCTCTATAAATTATAGCAAGTCAAGAACGGCCCAGACAACACACCTAGAAAACGTTACAAACTCATTCACCGAAAAAAAAAAGATATAACCTGAAAACGATATATTAGTGAGCGATCGTAAAGACTCTTTTAGGGTTAAGCAATTTTGCAAACCGGGAAGCAGAATTATAGTAGGCCTAAGAATGGAATATTTAAGCTCTTTGACTGCGCAGATACACCACCGCGAACCGGCTTGTCCAGTTTGGGTCAAATTAGGGTCAGGAAAAAAGGCGACGCGCTAAAGATGCTGCATGCGCCGAAATATTAATAGCGGGCCTCAGTGATACAGTTACAGTTTTTTTTTAAATGGTCAAGAAAGCGGCCCAAACTTGCCCGGAGCGAGAGATGCGCCGTTATGTACTTCCGAGCCCATAGATCCTCATGTTTAGCACAAGTGACAGCTTAGGAGTATATAAGGAAAAGTCGTAAGCGAAAGCGTTTTCACAAAATATTTTTTTAACATGCTCACGGGTCTGGGCCGGTACTAGCATCCGTCTGCAAAATGGTAAGTAAACACGTCATTATCAATAATTTGTATTTACTTTTTTGAATTCCAACTCATTCAACAGCTAGGTATCCTGCCAGTCCGCCATTTGTATGTTTACAGAGTTTTAATTAACTTCCGCAGAATTAATAAACATGCTGCAACTGGTTTTGTAACCAACTACCCCACGAGGAGTGAATCTAATAATTTTGTCATTCAGCCTAAAAGTTACTAAAGAAATCCAGCTACTTCCTTGGAAGAAAATTTTACAACATACCCAACTAGTGACATAAAAGATATTACTGAAATTCATTAATTCCAGAAATGACTGTTTCGATGGCTACTGGATATCAGTACCGTTAAAATTTATTTAAAGTTATAAGCTGAAGAATACTTTCAGCACTTTTAGTTATCTAAATTTTCAGTGTTTATTTTATTATTGCTATTGTTATTATTTTATTCTACGATGCGCATTCTCAGGTAGAATAATATAATATTCTACCTGAGACATAATGTAATTCTTGACATTTGTAATTCTTGCGGTTTTAGTTACTTATTATTATGGTAGCCAACACGCCACACGCTAGCATTAGCTCTTGTGGGGTGAGGGCACATACGGCGTTTTGTTCTGTTCAACTGAGTCAATTAACCAATTCAATTTAAAAAATAAGACCTGGAATGAAGTCTGGCAATAGTACGAAAAGACACGACGTGTATTATTCTTGGAACACTTATACTTTTACGTGATTTTTAAACTCGAATTTCAAAATAATTATGATTGATACTGCTCCTCTAGCACTGTGTATTTTTTAATAACCGCTATGAAGGAGGCGCCACCATCGATAAACGAGTTCGTAGTTGTTTGGAGTTTCTCAGATTCGAGACGATCTATTGGTCGTGATGTGAACACGCTTGAAACTGTATGGGAACTTTCTAAAGATTTGTTTATTATAAGGTTCTTTTAAACGGATTACACTATAAAATCTCTAAAATAGGTATAATTATTTGCTAAGATATTAAAAAAAAATAAGGTATATCATAAATTGGATGGGTGTAACGCCCTTGCAGCTAACCCTTTAAGGCTCCAGCATAGAGTTATATACAATAATACTAGTCGTGTCACTGCTCTATTGCGTCTAGTAATCCTACGCCTTGTTACCATAACCACTGATTTATTACCTTTATTCCATATGGATACTTGTGCACATTTCGAACGAAGAATTGCCGAACATAGTTTACAAAGTACGCTAAATATCGCATATTACCTATTCCAAGCGTAAGCGGACCTTGACGGTAGCAGCGGCTACTAAACACTTCTGATAATGCTTTGCCTTCATGCTGCTTCAAAGGTCGAGCATCAACATAGATGTTAGTTGCCGCAACTAGCGCCAGGGCCCCGCGTAGGCTTGGAAGACGTAAGATACGGTATCCCTTTCTTGCAATATTTACTCGCATCTGAAGGAATGTTGCAAAACTGTATCATACAGGAAAGCCAACCGGAAAGAATGCACCTTTAAAGTCTACTGAGCGTTATTTTATACTTGACAACGAGTGGAGTAACAGCCGAAACGTCACTCTTTTTTTTTTCAATTTATGTGTGCCCATTTCGGATTAGGCCGTAAAAAAATTAATTAAGTGGTTCTCAGGAGCGGTACAAAAAAAAAATTGGTGCGAGAGGGTGGTGATTTTTCTTCTTCTTACTTTTTTATTCGTTTTTTTTTCAGAACCGCTCGATGTCTTTTTTTTTTCTGAACAAAACAAAATCAGTAGATTACATTTTGTTGTGATGTATGGTTTAATGACAGGATCAGCGTGCGAAAGTTGCACATTCGATAAAAAAAAATTGGTCTTTAGAATCCCAGTATTTAGTTGTGACAGGCCTCTTAGAACGGCCCTTAGATTCGTTTCGAGGCGATCATGTGAATGGACCAAAGGAGCTAATGTGGTCATCGGCTCCAGAAAGAGTTTGGTGAAAGTGGTGATGCGCGATCGCAAGTTTTTTTGCACAATGTCATAATAAACGTTTCGTGCGCTAAGAAAAAAAACCCATTCGTGCACTCCTGAGAACCACTTGATTAACTTTTAGTGGCTTTACTTAACACTCCATTAAGTGACGACGTCACCACTGTTTCTTACCGTACAGTGAACACCAAACCACATGAGATGTGACATTATGTGAAATAGCATAAGCACTGAGAGGTATAACGATCAAAATGGAGAGCCAGTATAGTACACATAAAATACACATTTTGCGACGTTTCTAAGCAATCCCCGTTTCGTTATCAAGCAATAAAAGATTCTGCTGAGAAGCCAAAATCAAGTAATTAACACTAAAATCAACAACAAAAACGTCTAGTAAAGTGAGTTGCAAACCTGGAACTTCAAATGTGGAAGGGACTGAAGAATATCCAGAATAAATCCCATAGATGCTGAAGAATCCAGGTGGTGTCTCGCAGTAACCTTGATTCTAATCATAGTACCTGAATAAAAATAATAAAAATAATAAATACAAATAATAGCAGGCGAGAGATCAGGTTCCCTACTAGCAGTTTCTAAGCTGCCTTAGAGTCCATTTTATTTATTATTTTAATCTTGTGTTGCGAGTTTTTAAGTTTTTATGGATTTTAAAGTGTTTAACTTGACTTTGGCTCCTTAATTGTATGTTTCACTGGCTTTCCCTTTTTGATCGTGACAATATGTGACACAGTGCTGGTTATTCAAAAAATGTAGCAGGACGGATCCCGCACGAATCGTGAATTCTCATTGGCGCAAACAAAATTAGGCCTTAGTACCCTATTTCGTAAGGTCACTTTTGAAATATGCAAGCCCGGCCTGGTCACCGTATCTGCTGCAGGACATTGGCTTCGTGGAATCGGTTCAGCGTGGTTTCACACGTAGCCTGTTGGGATTCGTGATCTTGCCCCGGAGATCGTCTGGGAGGGCGGGTCTGGAGTGAATTGAACTTCGGAGGCTGAACACAGACTTAATACTCACCTGTAACACTGTTCATGGACTTTTTACGGTTGACTTGCTTTTTTTTTTAAATTCAGTACTTAAATTTAATTCGTGGTCATCCATTCAAGCTGCGAGCCTTGAGACCTGACATCGAGACTTGAATGTAGACGGATTTTTTTCGCGAGGAGGATGATGGTTGCACCTTGGAACTCGCTTCCTGATGTTGCGGTTTGTGCAGCGTCGGTGGGAGCCTTCAACATTAAACTAGCCCTTGACAAAGTCCCCCTTTTACAGTTCTTGCAGCGATAATATTAATTTTAATTATGTCGGAGCGGTGCAAGATGGCTTATTGCCCTTCTGTATTCCACACCATCTCTCTGTGATGGTAAAAATGCATATTATTATTATTTTTACACTTCATATTTTCCATTTTACTTTTCATGTTCTAAAAGTGCCAACGGAACAAGAAGACTTATTTTTAGCATAACGTGTTTCTGCTAACCTGTGGCAGTTAATTTTTTTTTGAGCGGCGACTCACTCTTTGTGGCTGGTGCCTGCGTGATTTACAGCGTTACCGTAAGATATGTGCGATAAAAGAGCTATTTAGATGGAAGGTTATTCAAAACAGCCATAAAGAAACGGGTGATATTTCGGTGCTAATGGATTGGCTACAGCACCTTTATCAAACCAAGTGCTTATACTAACACCTCACGCCTTGTTAAAACACCCTACGCCATCAACACGCCTAATAAAACCAGTCCGACTCTTTTAAAATCGCATTACGTGAGCTAAACATCACAATTAGTGAGAAGCTCATCCTTGGAACAGTTATATTAGTATTAAAAAAATCCTTATAGTGTCCGAGGCCTATCTTGAGTTCGCCGCAGAACGAACACAGATAATCGATTGTACGTTTTTGGCAGCAGAGTGCCTTGTTGATATCCAAGATGGTTACAAAAACAATGGCGGCCATCGATTAAAGCCACCCCCTCCAGGAAGACGTAGCCGCTCACAAAATACTTGCAGGACTCAAGATACGCTGCTCTCACAATAAGTGCATAAAATACGAATATAAGCCTTAAAAGTACTTAATGCTCTAAAGGAACGGATACGTGTAAAAGAATATCCAAAGTCCCAAAAAACAATTTGGGAGCTTCTTTTACACGTATTAGTGCGACGCTGATGGCGTACATGTCTTTTTCTAGTATCTGTTCCTTTAGAGCATTAAGTTTTATAAGGCTTACATCCGTATTTTATACTCTTAAGCGATTTTTTAATACTAACATCTGTTTTTTTCTAGGAGATATTTAAGGTAAATTAAATAACAGGAATTTTGGTGGAAGATAATTGAGTTGAACGCTTTTTAAGCTAATGCAGTCACATTAAAATGGAGTTAAAAAAGGCCCTGTCCTTGTTGATACCTACGTTTTAAGCTATAAAAGTTAAAAATCGGTTCACTGGTTCGACGCATTGGTGAGAGCGAAATTTCCCCAACAAGAAGAACAACAAGAAGAATACTGTAGCCAGATTAAAATAACGATCGAAGGTCTCCAGCCCTTGTTCTCACCTAACTACTTTTTCAGTAGTAAAAGTTGAAAATCGGTTGATTGATTCGATCTCTAGGAGATAGTTCCACACCGTGAATTAGAATAACAACAATAAACCCATTAAAACAGCGTTCAAAATGCCCTAGGCCTTATTCAAACCTACTCTTAAGCTATAAAAGTTGAAAATCGTTTTACTGATTCGATCTCTAGGTGACAGTAAAATTTCCCCAACAATAAGAACAGCAAAAACAAGAATACCGTAGTCACATTAAAAATACCATTCGAAAGGCCTTTGTTCATGCCTACGTTTAAACTATAAAAGTTGAAAATCGGTTCATTGGTTCGATGTCTTGGCGAGAGAAAAATTTCTCCAACATAATGAAAAATGCCAACAAGAATATTGTAGTCACATTAAAATAGCATACTTAATGCTCATACCTACAATTTAAAGCTATAAAACCAGTTGAGGGTAAAGAGTCCCAACAACAAGAACAAGCACAACAACAATACAACAACAAAAAATGGCCATGCTGTGGAGGCCAAACGGCTCATATTGTTGTCATTAAAATTTTTAATCTAGTGAAATAGTATATGAAACCACCCCAAATACCAAATTTAGTTGGTCTGTGTCAATTCTAAGAGACATTTTAAGGCCTTATAACAATGAACAATAACGCCATTGTTGTAATAACATTGTTGCGGCCAACGATTGTGGCACGCCAGAAAAAAAAATGGACGATACAAAGAAAAATGACTTGAAACAACTCGAATTCATCCACAAACGGAAGTGATGTATTAGTTATTGGCATACTTTTGCAAGAATGGTGCCACTATCGTGATTAAGCCTCGGAAGAATAAAACGATCACAATAAATCACGTATAGACGGATCATTGTTGCAAAGTTATGCCAATAAGCGCTAATAATCCACGTTCAAATTAATAGCAAGACTTCCTAACGTGAAAAGAAAAAAGTTGGTGTGATTGATATGTGACTGAGCTAAACCAAGACAGTGTTTAGAGACAAATCATGAAGACCGTTGATCCGTATTTCAACCCCGGCGTTGCTGTTGAATCTCAGTAAAGGTAGTTAATGGTTAAACTATTGCGTCATCAGTTATACTGTCGACAAAATAGAGCGAAGCGATTGCAAAACTACCCGTGTTGCACTGGAGACAATGCTGTGGCTCATCTCTTCGATTGCGTCATCGCATCTTGTTTCTTTGTCCATACGCTTTATTAGCGAGTCGTTGGGTGGCGTCGACGGCGTTTGCGACGAGAGAAACTAACGGTGAGCAAATAGGTGAGCAGCTCACACCACCTATGTATTTTGTCACCTTGATTACGCCTCAGTAACATGTCCGATTTATAATTTCCTTTCGTAAACCCACCTCTGGGTGTAACGCTATCAATGTACAAAATCTAGTGTTAATTGATGCAGTGGTTATTTCCTGGTGTGAATGCAAAGCATGCATTGGGTTGGATTCGTAAACGGGCAATTGAGTGAAATGAAAGATTGGGTACATGTTACGGTTATGAACTGAAACCTTACGAAAAACGCGTACTACACTGATCCTTCTCTTGATAATTTGACTCAGTGGCGTACACAAGAGGAGAGCAGGGCGTTGGGGGGGGGGGGGGGACATCATCACGGTGAACTCCCGTTTCGCCAAATCCCATTTCGCCAAAGAAAAAAGCAGATTAACAGTTTGCCCTCAGGGGCCAGTCCCGTTTCGCCAAATCCCGTTTCGCCAAAACGAATTTGACAAAATTTTAACGTACACGAAATTTAATACCTTATTTCTATGTAATGGGGCTTTAAAAGGCAAACATTTAACAGAAACAAGTGGTAGAATAAGTCCAGTTGATTTATTAGCGTTTTGAAAACTGGCAATACAGACGGAAAAACGTGCGCTTTAAATATAATTGTTTAGAATGCTTGGGCGTCACTACGTCAATGCCAAGGTTCTCTTTTAAGAATAGTTAGTTATAGACGTGATGGTTAACCTTTTCCAAACGGGAATTCCTGTTTTGCAGAATCACGTTTCTCAGAATCAAAATATTCTTCAAAAATTAAGCATTGCAAAAGTTAAAGAGGCATGCCTAATTGTTAGTAATTTTTGATGAGTTGTGTTTTCTGATTATAATATGTTTAGCCGCAGCGAGCGCGGCAGCGCGAGCGAGGCTCGTAATTTCAAACAAATTATTTTGCAAAATGGGATTCAGCAAAACGGGTGTTATCTGTAATTGTCTGACCATTATCATTTTATAAATGTTCGTGTTTAAATGTTTTAAATGTTTCGTGTGGCTAAAATTTCGTGAACGATATTTGGCGAAGCGGGATTTGGTGAAACGGGACTGGCCCCTGAGGCAAAAGCTGTTAATCTGCTTTCTTTTTGGCGAAACGGGATTTGGTGAAACGGGACGTAACCATTATCACTGCTCTTTTCAGAAAACGCCCTTTTTGTGCCGATATTTGTGGTTCCTGAGAACGGGCCGAAAGTCCTGAAAAGACCTAAAGAGGGCTATAAAGGCTTGAGAAGGAAAAAAAGGCATGGGAAGGGCAATTAAGGCCTAAAAATGGCAACAAAGGCCAGAAAAGAGCAATAAAGGCCTAAAAAGGGCAAAAAAGGCTAAGAAATAGAAGGTAAAAAGAGAGCCAAAAAAAGTGCCCAAAAAAATAACCACTAAAGCCTAATGTGCCCTTTAATTAAAACTTGCCCGTGCCCTCTAAGGGGGTCTGTGCACGTTAATGATTTGATATGACGGATCGTGAAGAAATGTCTGCCAATGGCCTAAGCGTTGCAACAAGAAATGACCCCGAGCAAAGCGAGACGACGCCGAATGAGCGAGAGTCAGCGTGCGACTCGGCTAGTAGCCATTAAAATAAGTCACTGAAGTTTTTCCTTTTAGGCCTATTTCACAGCTGCGTTCTGCAACATTCCACAGGTATTTCGATAAAAATACCCAACCCTTTTACCCCCATTACATTACTAAGTTTTGAAGTAGTTACGGAAGTGGGTTTAAAAAGAAAAAAATTTATGTGAGAAAAACGGCCAGTAATTCCAAAAAAAAAAAAAAAGAAGCCAGTGAATTGTCTCACTTCCTCATACTCTTCCCTTTTTAAGTCGTAAGATAAATCAAAAAAATTTAAATCGGAGTGCCGGTCCACTCTTAAACGAGCCCAACAACAAAATTGGAGCGAAAAGATGTCTCCTCATTTACATGCGAGCGTCGTAAATCGTGACTGGCCAACTCATTATAAAAATGAAAGCGAAACTGGAAATTAAAAAAATGAACAAAAAATAAACAGAAAAAAATATCCTTAGACCAGATGACAGATTAACCTAAGATTTAACAGCGTAGGAAAAGAACACGTTTAAGCAGCAATTTCGCTTCACTTTCTCCAGCGAGAATTTAGGTCACGAAATTTAAGTTACTGGTATAAATTAGAACTGTGCGAAAATCGAAACTTTCGATTCGATTTCGATTTTATTACGTTGTCGAAATCAAAATCGAAAAATTCGATTAACGAGATTCCCATCGAGTAACGAGATCTCCATGGAGTATCGCGATAAATTATTTTCGATTTTGTGATATTTTTTCAATAAATAAAGTTTAACATGAAAATTAGAATCAAGTAAAACATTAGCTTTAGACAAAAATATGCAATGACTTCGTTTTTTGAGGCAACTATGTATGGTACCATGTTAGCCATTGCTAAAGTAATGTAGCCATTGCCCTAAAATTACAACAGTAAGATTTCGTTTTATACTCCAGTGTAAGTTTAACAATCAACTACAGGGCATTAATTGGCCAAACTTGCACAATATATGAAGTTAATTTGACTAAATAAAATCTAAGGCGGCTGTTCAAAAGTGGGAATTTGGAAGCTTGCTTTCTGACTTTGTGTTAATACCAAAATGTAGTTTTGCGTAAAAACTGAAAACACAATTCAAAGTTTAGTTCCAAAAATTGGAGCAATATTAGTTTACACGAATGTAATTACTGAAACTTGATAATTTTTCCAATGATAGATACAAATTGAAAAGCAGAAGAGTTTAAAATCGAAAAAGAAAAAAACTTAATTTCGAAAGCGATTAATTATCGAAGTCGAGGTGTTTCTTTCCCAAAATCGATCGAAATCGAAACAAACCCAAAATATTAAAATCGCACACCCATATAGTGTCCGCATCCTATCTTGAGTTCACCCCAAAAAGAACACAGATAATCAATTGTATATTTTTGGTAGCAGAGTGCCTTGTTGATATCCAAGACTGTTATAAAAACAATGGCGGCCGTCGATTAAAACCGTCCCCTCCAGGAAGACGTAGCGGCTCATAAAATACCTGGAGGACTCAAGATACGACGCCGCGCACACAATAGTATAAAAATATAAGTGTATTATGAGTTTTTTCATCAATCATCAGTCATCAGTTTTTTCGCCCCTCTGTATTTTTTTTTTGTAACTTTCCGCTGTATTTGTTCTGTGTTGTTGGCCGAAACTAGGCATGCACCATTTATCAAAGTATGGGTGAAAATAGCCATTGTGTTGACGTGCCCTTCCTTTTGTATCCTTATACCTTCCTGCAATAAATTAAAATCCTGTGCTTAACAACGTATTTATTATACCAATCCGGCTCAGTTTTTGTAACATGTGAAAAGTCGTGTTGTAGGTGGTGTTTTTGATATAGGGTTTAACGAGTTTAGCTTATATGAACCTACGACATTACTTCGAAACTGAAACTCGACTCGACTCGATGTGAAATGATTGAGCTCGCAAACCCAAGAAACAATAACAAAATAACAAAATAAAACAACGTAATCCACCTTCCAAAGAAAAATAGGCTGACTTGCAGACATAAGATGTTAAACGCTGGTTTTCCTTCTGTAGTGTAATTAGCATCAAGTGTTACAATTCATTAAATAAATACGAATGCAAATCTATTCACGTTGCCTTTTGGACTTAAATGTCAGACTGCCTGAGCGGAATCGAACCCACGACCTTTGATATCAAAGGCCGGAGTTCTAACCGCTTAACCATACTGACATACTTAAATGTCAGACTGCCTGAGCGGGGAATCGAACCCACGACCTTTGAAAGCAAAGGCCGA
>JAHWFP010061565.1:0-13689 GCA_023313725.1 Lithobius niger
TTTTTTTTTTTTTTACATAAATTCACTGTAGTTTCGCAGTGCTCTCACCAAATTTAACTTTTTTTAAAATTTAAACTAATTTCAGGGTTGTTACGGTATTTTTACAGTACTTGGAATGCACAACTACACATCCTGAATAATTACGAAAACTAGTGTTATATGAGATTTGTAAGCGTGAATTGTTGCGCAACATCCTCTCAAATTCTTTAGTGAACGTGGACGAATAATAATGTTCAGATAATAATGTTCAGATATCAGTGAACTAGAACGAGAACCGTTTCGTATCGCAGGTGAGAAAACATTTAAATTATTTTGCTCTTTGTGATAGGGGCGTTATTTTTGTATATCGCCCGTTGCTTACTTGGGCGGATATGTCTGCATCCTGATTCCTGAGATAAGTTTTAATTCCTTTCATATTCATTCATGCGAAATTGTTACGAAGCGGTACCAGAAAACGTTGCGTAATTGATTTGAAAGCTTTAGGTAAAATAAAATAAAATCTGCCGATGTATTAACAACAGTTATCGTATTCGAAGGTCACATACACTCGGGATGCGCATAGTGTGGAAACTAACAAACACACGCATTTAAGTTAAACTGTAAAACCGTTTGTAAAATATTCGGAGGGCAGACGAAAATTTGAATACATTTTTCAACACCTTTCCAGTATTAATTGTGATGTTTGATTTGATTTTTGGATTTCTGGTGTAAAAATTTACACCGTAAGAATTAAAAATACAGCGAAGAGGATTTTCGTCTGATCATATAGCTTGGTCGGCACAAAAATCCGTTGGCCTGTAGCACTTGAAGGCTTTGATAGGGCCTTAACAATCGGCGATGGTGGGAGGGGTGGGGTGCGTAAATATCCCCCCACCCCACCCCTAAAAAAGACTGAGCTTCCCACACCCCCCCCAAAAAAAAAAAATTCCTCCTACGATTCTGTGCTTTGATGCTGACCCCAGTCCAGAAATTTGGTTTAAAAAAATAGGAAAATTAGAGAAAAGTAAAAGAAAATAGGAAAAAAGCTAAAAAGAAGGATGTTTGCGACCTCCGGAAACAGAGGTTAAAGATGGGAAACAGAATGCCCATTTGCCTTTCCCATCTTTAAAAACTCTCAAATTTAAAAATTACCAGTCCGTTTCTCATGAGTCGTTTTCCCCCGTTTGTTTTTCGGTTTGAATTTTTCGTTTATTTACTCAGTTGTATCGCTCTCCGGCTAAATACCATCGTTAAGTCGTTGCTAAGTATGCGCTAACTCAGACTCGAATGTTAACTGAGTCACGCTCGCTCAAAGACATGATGAAATTACGTGTAGCACATTCGAAAAGATTAAATATTAGTCCGCATAGGAAATCCCTATAATCCCTATAATCCCTATGAGGCGTTCCAACGTGTGACGAGCTTTGCAAATGAAAAAAAAAAGAAAGAAAAGGCAGTGTCGCGGTGTACGTACAGGCTTTCAAAGCTTCAGACCTAAGGGGGGGTCTTCCCTCCGAATGTCCTGGTGCGGTTGTACAATACCCGAGCAAGGCGAGCAGAGTACAGTCTAGTAGATCGTCCCGGTTTCCAAACTTAGAAGTCTCAAGATCGAATCGTTTCAGTTTTTTTTTTCAACCTAGAAAAAGATTGGAATGAAAATCGAAAATTTGGAGGTTTAAGTGATGTATTGTGTTTCTGTGAATACTACTTCGGCGTAGTGATATTACAAATCTTCAGTATTAATAGAATATCATTAAAATACGATATTCTAAAACACGATGTTAAAATATCAAATTTTAATGATGTTCTAGTAATATTGAAGATGTTAAAATATCACCTCGCCAAAAAGGTATACCAGCCACAGAAACGCAATAAATCACGTTAACCTCCAAATGTTCTATTTTCATCCCTATGTTTCTCTATAGTGTAAAAAAACAGCCGTGTTACACATTACAGGGATGTAACATATTGGCATTCGTGTAAACATATTACAGGAATGAAACAAATATATTCCTGTAATAAATTTGTTATAGGAATAAAATCCTGTAACCTCCAACAAACAAACATGATTTTTACCCTAATATTTAGCAATAAATATTACCAGTACAGCCTCGTTTAATCAATAGTTATTATTAATATTAGGTTAAATCACGTTTGTACTCGGTCTACTTACCTGGAAATTTTTTTTAGGGAACTGATATTGTATGCTGTTTTCTCTTCTTTTTCTTTAATATTCTGTGTTTTAAGCCAAATTATTTAAGCCAAAGTTTTGTTTTTGCTGGCAAGAGTCAGCTGTTTTTTGTTTTCTTCATCCGCTGCCCTCACACCACACGGAAGCAACAGCTCTTGGGCTAGAGTGAGCATCTTCTAATTGGTTGCGCAATTTGATCCGAATAAACACACTTACACAAGTGCTAATTAAATTTTTTGCATCTAAACCAACATTCGTAAGTCTAAACTCTAAACGTATTTTAAATTCACCTTTATGACATTTCTGGAAAATTGCCAGCAGCCAGTTGGCTTAGCCTACTTTGTTACCTACCGTACAATACACTTTTATTTAAGCATAAAAAAGTCGTTCGTGTCGCTGTAATTGGATGTATTGATACAAAGTTTCCACCAGCACAGGGAAAAAAAATTCCGTTTGAAACATTTACAAACCCTATTTCTTGCGGGGGGGGGGGCCCCCAACTTCGTCGTTTTCTTTCTTTTTACCCTTAGAAAGATTTAAAAAATCGAAAATTTGGAGGTTAAATCGAGTTAAATGAAGTTATTGTTTACCTGCGGATCTTATTTTAGCAAAGTACAGTGGGCATTGCTCGTGCCCTTTTCACAAAATTCCCTTTCTGTAAAACGAAAGGGCCTTTACGTGGGCCTTTAGGACATTTACTGGTGCGGCGATGCCTGAGAAAGGGGCTAAAGGCCTAAAAAAAACCTGAAGTATATTGAATGACTAAAATTATTGCTGTAAACTTCAAGAAGCTGATAATCAGCCTTAAAAGAGTGGTCTTATGAGAGTTATAAGACAAACTAATCTGAAAAAGAACGAAAGAAAATACACTGGCCCGAATAGGACTCGAAACCAGCCTGGCACTCTACCAACTGCGCTACCGGAGCGACCCTGGCTTCAGTCGAGCTTTGACGCCGCACAGTCTTTCTCAGTGATTCCTCTCGGGGCAGATGTCCTTTCTTACTTTTTTAGATAAAATAATGAAAATCTAAAAAAATATTCCATTTTGTGGCTTTTGTCATTTTGTTTTAAAGCCGTTCCAAGCTCAGCCCCTTACAACACATGTGAATGTTATTCGATGTGGGCTACTGATAGTGTAGCCCGACGCAGTTTACCTCAACGTTCGTCCAGTTGCCAAGTGGGATGGAAAAAAAAGGGAGGGGGGGTTACCCAAGAACCGAAGTTACGAGTAAAATTTAATGAAAACTGACAAATAAAGCATTTTACTGCAGCCGAAAAAAGATTCCCAAGAAATTCTGAAAAATTTCTACAAATAAATCAGAAAAATCTGAAACGTTTCAAATGCGTAAATGGGTTGCAAATAAGTTGTTTTTACAGGGCCCCAGGGAATTAATTCTCCCACCCCATTTTTAAGTCGAATTTTTTTCGCCCTCCCCCCCCCCCTCCTTTTCCCACCCCAAACAAAATTCCTTGGCACGTCGGTGATGTTGTCGAAGACGCAAAATCAATGGTTCAACCATATTTCACATCTTCTGAATTTTGAAACTATTTGAAAATTGTTTCCCCCCCCCCCCCCCCCGTCCACCTTTTTTCACGGAAAATTTCTTCAGCGACGACCATACAACGAGCCTCGCTTCCTGCCGTACCTTCCACGACGCGTTTATGCAAACACTCACCTTCGCATCCTCGGAGCTAAAATTTAATCGCGATGGCAAAGACGTCGATGCCATGGTAAGAATGCTACCTGGATTAGCTAAATCCGACATCGTTTGAGTAAATGCTTGCAGTCTTATAATCCGTAACAATAAGATAAAGAATTCCTCCAGACGAAACAATTTCACAGTCGCTGCCGAGCGCACATTATTGACTGTTTCGTTGCGACCCGGCAGAGCTAAAACCGCCGCCGCGTTGGGAATTTCCGGATGATTTCTAGTTTCTAGCTACGAGAATGCTACTTAGGCGAGTCGTTGCGTAAACGCCCCATTACGCTTACACAAGAACTGCATTTAATTGAACAGCGAGTTCAATAACCTGTCAAAAATATCAAAGCAAAAAATATCCCTGTAAAAAAATAAATAAAAGGTTAACAAAATACGAAAAAAAAAATCATCTTGATTGAGGCCTTGGTCTACGGGAACATGCGCCGTACTTTTATACAAAACGGTTTTCATACTTTCATTTTTTGTTTGTTTTTGGTTTGAATTCACACGTTTTTTTCTGGTTAATTCTTCTTTTCGTCGGCATGAGTTCCCACAAAGATGTTCATCAGACCACAAATAAACACATGTGAACACATGAAGCTAGCGTTTTCTTATCGTTCGTCCATTTTCTACTGACCTTCAGGCAACATGGAGGGAGAAAAAAAAAGCTTGTGACGTCATAATGGCGAGTTATTGCGGCTTCCTCCCGAACAAACACTGCTTTTAGGGCTTCCATGTAAACATTACACGCTTGCGTGAAAAATAACACTAAAGAGACACGATTAACCCAGGCAGTTGCTAAGCGAGTTCGTTAAAGAGGGTTGTTCACCGACTGAGACGTGTTCCTTTCTCACCGATCATTACTTTAGAAGTTTAATGAAAAATTCCGCTTAACTCATTTGGCCTCTGAATTGTTAATCAGTCTTTGGTGTCAGGACTTCAAATAGCTAAAAAATGTATCGCGAATCTAAATTTTTTTTTTTAAAGTAAGTTTAGGGTATCTTTGGTGCATATGGGGAAATAACTTAATCTGTGCCAAAATGGTATCCCTCGTAGGGTACAGTGAGAACTGTTTATCCCCGTTTCGCCGAATCGATTCGCCGAAAATCTTTCCCGTTTCGCCGAAAAATTACGCCCTGGTTAAAAATCGGCGAAACGAGAATTCCCGTTTCGCCGAATCGAAATATTCTTAAAAAATGCGACATTGGAGAAGTTAAACATGCATTCCTTATAGTGTCCGCGGCCTATCTTGAGTTCTCCGCAGAACGAACACAGATAATCGATTGTACGTTTTCAGTAGCAGAGCGCCTTGTTGATATCCAAGATGGTTCAAAAACAATGGCGGCCATCGATTAAAGCCACCCCATCCAGGAAGACGTAGCTGCTCATAAAATACTTGCAGGACTCAAGATACACCGCGCACACAATAATTACACGCTTGGCTGGTTTTGCCACCAAGTGTTAAAACCGGTTTTTACCATGGTTTTAACTACCCCAGCAAAAACTGTTTTTGCCATTATTTTGCCCCTTCGGCCAAAAATATAGCAAAATATACTTGAAGCCAAATAAAAAAAAAAGTGTACCCTACAATAGACAAATATTGGCAAATTATAAAACTCCCCTTGAAAACGGCACATCGTTTACTTTGAAAATTCATATTCACTCCTTATTACGCTTATTTTCACAGTAAAAGATATTCTTCCACAATATCTACGCACATTATTTTATGAAACTGACTGTCGAAAATTTGCATAGATATTGTGAGAAGAATATCGTTTACTGTGAAAATAAGCTTGTGAAGCAGCTTGCTAGTTTTAGCTGGTAATAACCGGAAAAAACGATAAAAAACATGTTTTGCCACTGTTCTGAACTGTTTTTGCCGGTAAAAGCCCAACCCCGCTTAATTGGAAGAAATGTGCGGTTATAGTTGCGGTTTCTGACGTTGTGTGTTTAGCCGCAGCAAGCGCGGCAGCATAAAACTAATCCTAAGGTCCCACGAAATCAAGGACAAAAGTGCCCCAAAGGTCCTTCAATCAGAGAACAAATAATGAAAATAGAGCATGTTCCTTTGAAATGTGGAAAATTTTCCTTTAGTTCTGTTGGACAAAATTGAGCAACAGGTTTCACTGTTTCCTGTCTTTTCGAGGCCCATCAAAAAAAATTGTTTGCCCCTGGCAGAAATTAAAGCATTGATTTAAAATGTCAAAGTTTTTTTCAGTAATACTGCTAGTCGTTTGGAGCAAAAATTGAGTATAGATCAGTGACACGACGTAGTATTATTGTATACACCTCTATGCTGGAGCCTTAATGGGTTACCTGCAAGGGGCACTGCAGAGAGAAACAGAAGGGCGTCATACTGAAGCCGATGCTGTGAAGAGTGATTTCTTAGACCTAAAACGCGCGATTTTTGTTGTTGGAGAAAACAACGTTATTTTAAGCCTAAGAAATCCGCTCTTCCGTTGTTTTTCCCTCCATTTTTATGCAGTGCACCTTGTAGTTATGCCCTCCAAAACCCATACTGGTGTCAATATGGCGGCAAATGTCACTGCTCTATAAGGTTTTACTATTTTTCACCTTTTCATGGCCCATTTAAAAAAATAAAATAAAAGTTCTTTGTGTTCATGTCTGTTTACTGGCCTAAAATGTTCTGGGATTTGACACAGAAGAATGCTTGGTAAAATACAAAAAAAATGTGGCAAACCACCACATTAAAAACTCATATTTTAAAATTTCCAATTCCCATATCACAACCTGCCCTCAACAGCAAATCAACATTGATCGCAATCATTACACCGGAAATGACGTGCTTCCTATCACCACTTGATACCTGTATTTCGCTCCCTCCCCTCCCCTAAAAAGTAATGCCATTTGCGGGATATCTACATGACTAAAAACGTATGATGTGCGTGCGTGTGTGTTTGTACCGCTACTCCTCTCGAACCAAAGTACCTGCACAAAATGGGAGTGTGACTAAATGAAAGATAATCAATTTGCGCTTCCGTTAGGCCTATTTTCATCGCTGTAACTTGATATTATGACCCTCAAATACGCGAAAAAAACTGCAAAAATATATACGTCAAAGTTTTTTTTTTTACCCTCATGGTGTTTGCTCATGAAAAGTTGATTATTCCTGAACAAACTTTTCCTCATAAAACTATGACGTCATGAGCAGTCATGAAATGCAAGCGTGCTTATAGGAATGTGATGAACGAACTGTGAGCAGTAATTGCAATTAGTTTGCGTCGAAATGATCAGTACATGATTTTGTGATGATCTTTGAATCAAAGAAATTACAGGACGCATGGATCGATGCCAATGCAGTGATGGAAGTGAACGATATGGATAGTTTGACATTTAAGAGTATGATTTATGGTCTTTCTATTTTTGTGGGTAATTGTCATGGATTCCAACGAGAACTGTAACGGTACAGATTGGTACCACGATTGCAGACTCCGCCGCATATCTAAAGTTTTTTGTGTTTTTTTTTTTAAACTACGTAGGCCTTATCTAGTTTATGTTCATATCCCCGTTCGAATGTACAGAATGGGAAGCATATGTTAATGCGTATCATGATGCGTTGCGTGGTATGGTTTTCATCTGCAACCTTGATAAAGGTATAAAGAGAATTGACTAATTCCAGAGCTAATCCCCAAGACGCCTTAGCTTACACAAGTTCAAAAAACCGTATAGTAACAAACTAAAATTTCAAACGAAAAATAACACGCAGCATAAGCGGGATTCGAGACTGTGGGAGATAACATTTTGACAAGTAAGATTTTACACAATGATTAAGATCATAAGCCCAAAATTAGTCGGCCGAACGACGGCAGATATAGAATTAATAATAATTAAAAAATCTTAATTCCAAAAGTGCGGCGTTGGCATTCAATTAGATTTAACTTCGGTATCGTGAAGTTATTAAAAGATGAATGCACTGACCTATGTAACGCAGGTTGCGAAGAAATATGCCCTGTTGCGTGATCTAATCGCGTAGATCGTGCGAGATGTCGCGTCATAATCCCCTGATCTAGCTTAATTTTAAATGGTTGCCTGTACATATATATAGCACTGATTCAAATTACGCTTCAGGTAGTAAACCACACAACCGAACAAACCATGGTCGCCGAGTTTGGTTCCTGAGGGTAACTGGGAGGATAGGGGACTATTGTGTCCTCGGCGTATCTGGAGTCCTGCAAGTATTTTGTGATCGGCTACGTCTTCCTGGGTGGCTTTAATCGATGGCCGCCATTGTTTTTGTAACCATCTTGGATACCAACAAGGCACTCTGCTACTGAAAACGTACAATCGCTTATCTGGGTTCGTTCTGCGGATAACTCAAGATAGGCCGCGGACACTATAACACTGCAAACGAATCGACTATCGACCAATCAGAAACGAGATAGAAACAAGGAGGGGGGGGGGCGTTGCATGTATTTGCATTAATTCACTGTGTTAGATGAGCGAGTTAATGATGCGTTCGGTGTTATAATTCTACGATCAAGCATCAGAAAATCGTGATTAAAGATTCAATGCATCGTGCGTAAATAAACTCCTGCTTTTTGTTCAAAATAATACTATCCTGTAGTTTCTTGCTGTCACGTGAATAAGAGTCGATATGACGACGAATCGTTCTGGTGACGATTTTGGGTTAAAAAACGCTTCCAGTTCGTGACGTGTAGAAACAACGAGAGTTACTTTTGCTTGATCCAACCGTATTAATTTTCGAGGGCACTCACACGGATGCTTAAGAAAGACTTTGTCTTGTCCAGATACCAAGTAGACCTAGGACCGCTAGCCTAGCTAAGAGGGACTCCCTTAGCACTACTTCAATTTTACATCTTACCCAAACGGTGTAAAAGCAGAGTAACCGCGAAATACCGAGAATTTGAAAAAAAATTGAATTCATATTATTAATTTCATCTTTGAATTCTTAATCTTCGCACACCAAAGCTGTCCGCAAAATATCAAGCAATTCAGGGACAAAATTGCGAACGGATCGAATCCTAAACCGACAAACAAACAGACTACAAGGTACGCAAAATTTCATTAGTAGTTAAGTATTGGTGCTCGCTTGCTTCGCTCGCTCGACCAATATGTTTAATGTACACGCTTTGCTTGAATTCGCATCAATCGGTTCCAGGACTTGGATGTGGGCGGGGAAGAACTGGATTCCAGGGAGGGAAGGAGGAGGAGGGATGGGTATGTCGTGAAGATGCCCTGGTTCCCAACTCGCAGCTGTCCAAATTTCTTAAACTGTCCTATCCCAATGCAGGCGACTTAGAAATCTCTTTCGGGAGACTTATTTTTTTTTTTGCCTTACGCAGTTGTAAAGTGTGCACAGCTGGAAGCTGCAGGCGTATCAACTGCGCAGCCTCAGCTCGCGGACAAAAACAGTTTACAGACGCACCACGCGTTCATCACGCGGTCAAAATCTCAGGGAAATTTTAAGGAAAACTAGGAGTTTTTAAAAACCAGGAAAAAAGACAGGGAAATTTGAAAAATGCCTTTGTGGCTGATCTGTAAGTTCAATTAAATTAGCAGATAGATGATAAACAAAATCCCAAGCGAGTAGCAAATATTTTAATTTGTGCTTTAATATGTTCAAATATTTTAGACATAACTTCGATAAACCAAATCTTAGGCTAATGCCAACATCTGTGACAAAAATGCGTTTAGTCCCGTGTGGACTAGTCTCTAAAAAGCTATTTTCGTACAAATATTAATAAAAAACATTAGCATAACTACATGTTTCCCTAACTTCCCAAACATCTTGTAAACACCTGGAAATTGCCATTGGTCCACCCTGAAATCCTGGAAAGGTCAGGGAAATTGAGAATTAAATAATTGTGTGAACCCTGGTTGAAAACCCACAAAGAAAAGCCTATGCTAAAGCGATTCGCAGAATTAGAAAACTATCGACATTAATTACTGTTATATGCAAAGTTTGTCCCCTCAAATGAGTGACACGAAATTAAATACTGGAAAAATGGCCACTCAAGCTATAGTTGACGTGGCACATTATTACATATCTGCAGGCTAGTTGAGAGTTGAGCCTAATACGTAATTAAAAAAAATAATAAGATGTGATATCATATCAAAAACCAAAACTGGTAAAAAGAAACGCCAAGTTCCGAATGGTTCGGCCCTTCAAAGGAGTGATATCAACACAGTACCAAAACATTCGCCAACTTAATCGCACCGAATAATACTTTGGACGTTAAATGAATACTTGAACATCGCTACCGAACGTAGCAACGGTTTAGTTTTCATTTAACCTTCGAACTATTTAGTCGGTGCGATTGACTTGGCGAGTGTTTTGGTGTGTTGATATCACTCCTTTGTAGGAACGAACCATTCGGGACTTGGCGTTTCTTTTTACCAGTTTTGGTTTCTGATATGATTGGGATTACCGCTGTAGATCGTCCATTGTCTACAAATTTATTTAAGACAATTAGTTGCATTGCCTGACATTAGGCCAAGTTTGGTATTGGAGACAAACAACAATGAGACCAGCAACACGGAGAGTGCTAATTACCCTACCTCAAAGGCGTGAGGACTTCTTCCCCCCCCCCCCCCCCTACCCCTCGGCCTCCTAACTTCCCAGCAGATCGAAAGAAGTAGCGTAAATGGTGGGGGAGGTGTAAAAAACGATAAGAACATTACTGCTACCATTTTTGCTTTCGTTCCGCGGTTCGAAAGCGGTCGGGGTAAGCTGCGACAATAAGCGGAAGGATGTACACACACAATGTCATTAACGTCATTATGGTTGATTGCTATATTTAGAATGAACCGTGAAGGAAAATGACATTTGCCCCTACACGTTGGCATTCAAACATAGCCCATTTGAGTTCTGTGAACGCTCGTTATCTGACCCTATTGATCCGTCATCTATCTCTTGAACGAAATCTCCTGGGTAGCCCTCGAGTGCTCCCACGCAAATGGACGCACCATTGCAACAGGGAGAGTAGAGTAGTAACTCTACTCTCCCTGATTGCAATAACGCGTCCAACCTTTGCAAAAGGAATGAAAACGATACGCCTCTCAAACGGCAATCGTTCCGTGCAAGGTCCTCCGCGTTAACAGAAAGCGTAGCAGCCAAAAGAGCCGTCGGCAGCTATTCGCAGGGTGCACCTGCAACCACACAAATATTACGCCACTCTCACTTCTACCTTCTTCATAGTGTGCGACTGTAATTCATGACAAAATCTTTGTGTTATTATTACGCCGCTCCCTGGGATATCTCTACGTGTGACAATTTTATAATAACAGCTTGTCATTGAAGCATACGGCACACCCAAATCTCTTTATTTCGACGACATACTTTGAAGATAATTGGTTTTTGATCATCTTGTTCACCTTCGAAAGAACCAGCAGATGAACACTAGATAGCATACGTCAAAACCAGCTGGACCGATTCAATTCGATGGTCTGGTGACCCTAAAATCTTAAATTTATTTAGAAACCCACACTGTGCAGGTATTAAACCGACCACCTTTTTATTTGCACAACTGTATCCCGAGATGGCGTTAAAATAAAAGCAGAAATATGCAGAGTATGCCCCATGTTTTAATGCCAGCTCCAGAGCCAAATATGACCTTAACCAGGCATATGAGTTCCTTAACTGGGCATAGGATATCCTTAACTGGGTGTAGAAGTTCCTTAAATGGGCATAGACGTTTCTAAACTGGGAGTAGAAGTTCCTGAACTGGGCACAGCAGTTTCTTAACTGGACATTTTATTTCCTTAACTAGGCATATGAGTTCATTAACTGGGCGTAGAAGTTCCTTAACTGGGAGTAGAATTCCTTAACTGGGCACAGGAGTTTGTTAACTAGGCCAATGAATTCCAGCTAGGCATACGAGTTCCTTAACTAGGCATATGGGTTCCTTAACTAGGCATATGGGTTCCTTAACGAGGCATATGGGTTCCTTAATTCGGCATATGAGTTCCTTCACTAGGCATATGAGTGCCTTAACTAGGAATTTTTTTATTTTATTTCTTTTTAGCCTTAAGTCAGCTGGAGCAATTTAATGCTCGTGTGGCTGAAGCGGCTCAATTTTGAACATTACCAGACTTTTAGAGGAGAAGAAATATCTGGTCAAGGGAGGTACCAAACTTCCGATCATCGTAGGGGGCCGAAAGATTATCTAGAATTAGCCAGAACACTTCCCATAGCCGCTGAAGGAGCATGGTAGCCGCTCATGCTACCCTGGTCGGCAGTCCTGGTGCGGGGTTCGACCGCATCCACACACCTCCAGCAACCAGGCTGAGTTCTCTCACTGCTCAGCCACGAGTTCCTTAACTGGGCGTCGAAGTTCCTTAACTGGGCATAGGAGTTCCTTAACTAGGAATCTGAGTTAATTAACTAGCCATATGAGTTCCTAACTAGGCTTGAGATTTCATTCACCAGGCTTATGAGTTCATTAACTAGGAATGTGTCGCAATTACTTGACCGAGTGAGAAATGATATGAGTTTCCGATGAGTTGCAAACTTTAATTCAGAATACATTTCGTAACCAATCTTTTTTCCCTACCCAGTGCTCTTTAAACTCCCTCAAACGAAGTCGAAATTCACCCTGCGGAGCGATATTGGTTCTAAATAAGGGGAGGCAGGGTATACAGAGTGCTAAGTAACGACAGCTGAACTTAGTTCGTCCTTGATCTTCTAAGAGGCTCATCCCAAAATCTTCGATAGAGAGCTCGGTCTATACTGAGCCGATTAAAACGAGTTGCGTAAGACGTAACCTTTTCGTAAGCCTAATAGGCGTAAGCTAATAAATTCAAACCGCTGTTCGTGCGTTATTGTAGCGAGGCCGTGGTGAGATGAGTCGGTGACAGCATGATCACCCTTCTGCTGCTGAAGAATATATTCTTGCTCTCAGAAATGACCGGAGGTGGTGGAGTGAGGATAGGGTTACACAAAAGTTTTCATATTCTTCGACTACATCTTTTTAGGGGGTGAGGGGTAATCGTCTAACTGGAAAATCGCATAATTGGAAGAACGTACACAGTATAACAATATAACAGAAAATCGTTTAACACGAAAAACAGGTAATGGGAAATCGTTTAATACGAAATTCGTGTAATGGAAAATCGTCTAATGTCCCTGTCTCGCTCGCGCTTCCGCGGTCGCTGTGGCTATACATACAACATCAGAAACCGCAGGTATAAATTATTATTGTCCAGTGAGACGTTTATCCATTATACGGTTATCCATTATGCGACATTCCGTTGAGACGATTTTCCATTATACGATATTCCATTTAGATGATTTTTTCCAGATTTTTTATTTAGGCAGTTATTAGAATAATTATCCCATTAGACGATTTTACAGTTAGACTTTCGTCCGACGCCCCCTTTTTTAGAGAGGGGAGGGGGGTGGGTCCAGACTAAACTGAACTCAATCTGCGCTGATGTGCAGAATGCTACATTTGCAGCAAAATGGCATAGGCTTACGTTGGCGAAGCATCACATTTTTTAGGCAGTGATGCAGACTTGAGGATTTTATGGTATTCAAGCTAAACTTTGCATATTTACTTCTTCACACCAAATTTCTTTTGCTCCATTGTTTGCAACGGATGATGTTTAGACATTGGTATGAGGTTGCTTGATTATCAGTTTTAATACCACGAGACGTGCTTGTATTATGGCTTTTTTACGTTGGTTTCGTTCATTATTTTTTTTTTGGCTTCCGTCCATTTTCATTTTGCTTTCGTCCATTGTTGTAGTCAAAGGGTTTTAGCGAGCGTTAACCGCTCCCGGTCAATAATGGACGAAAGCAAAATGAAAGTGGACGAAAGCATAAAAAAAAAAAAAAAA
>JAHWFP010061566.1:0-64091 GCA_023313725.1 Lithobius niger
CTGAAGGCACTTTTGGGGTATTTCATAGGGGTCTATAGCTGGTTCGATTTTACTGTTAAGAAAGACTTGTGTACTAAATTTACGTTTTCTGCAAAATCTTTGCAAAAATTTGTCACTCCACTTAATTATTTCTGCCCAGTGCTCTACAATAATAATTGCTCTGCTGACGAGAATACTGCAGTCGCATCAAAATCGTGTTCAAAAAGCCCTGGTCGATGTTAATATCTATATTTTAAGCTATGCAAATTTTGAAAATCGGTTCATTGGTTCGATCTCTACGTAAGGGCAAAATTTCTAGCCCATTTGGCTTTCCGTGTCAAGAATATTGTAGTTAGATTAAAATAGCATGCAAAAGACCCTAGGCCTTGTCCGTACCTACGTTTTAAGCTATACAACTTGAAAATCGGTTCAGTGGTTCGATGTCCAGGTGAGAGCAGAGAGTCCCAACAGCTACATTAATGATTTTTGCCCAGTGCTCTACTATAATAATTGCACTGCCGACGAGAATACTGCAGTCACATCAAAATCGGGTTCAAAAGGCCCTGGTCGGTGTTAATACCTACATTTTAAGCTATACAAATTGAAAATCGGTCCATTGGTTCGATCTCTAGGTTAGAGCAAACGTTCTAGCCCATTTGGCTTTCCGTGTCAAGAATATTGTAATTACATTAAAATGGCCTGCAAAAGGCCGTAGGCCATGTCCATACCTACGTTTTAAGCTATAGAACTTGAAAATCGGTTCTGTGGTTCGGGCTCCAGGTGAGGGCAAAGAGTCCCAACAACAACAAGAACAACAACAAGAAAAACAAGAACAACCAGAAGAACAACAACAACAACAACAAGAAATGGCCATGCTGTGGACGCCAAACGGTTTGTCTGTTGTCATTAAAATTTGTAAGGCAGTGAAAGAGTTACGACACGACCCTAAATACCGAATTTCGTTGGTCTATGTCAATTCTGGGCGAGACTATAGGAGTTCAAAGGTTGACGTTTAACATGGAAGTTCATGCTGAGGCTAACATACGGAGCAGTTAGTCCCAAACTGAAAAAATCGGTGATTTCCAATCAGGTTTAGAGATAATCCTCGGGTTAATGAGCATGTTAGGCCTGGGACTAAGGATAAAATTTAGACGCAGGCACACCATGCTCTAAGTTGAGGTTTAAGCACCTCTTTCGAACGCGATGCATCACTGCACGACCTGAGTGTTGGTATGAAGTGTGTTTTCAGGGGTAGATTTCCCCACCAGATCAACTTAAGTGTCACTCTGGTTAAAGGTTGTCGTCAGTTCAGTAGGAGATGTTAATTTAACCTTTCTCCAATAGGGACACATAATTTTCAATTCGTAAATGTGAATTGGTTTAGGTTTTCAAAGTGACCTGCACGTACATTGACATGTTTTAACAGATTAACATAACTAATTTTGTACCGAGGCCATAGCAACCACTGGGATGGGGGAGGGAATCTCCCCTTTCTCCCCAACCGTCCAAGAAGACGTACAGTACAGTTGGCAAATTCGAGTTATCGAGTTGCCAAGGTCGGATTAAATTTCACTGCCAAGTCCCATTTCCATGAATACTGGTTAATCATTATCATCCTTCGATCAGTTTGAAAGTAACGTTTCAGATGCTTTTTTCTTATTAGCTTTCGTAACATTTCTGTTTAGCGTGCGAGTAACTGAAACGCTGCCCTTGACCGTTTCTAATCGCTTCCCTGCAGCTCTCCTTCATCCACGCGACTGTTAAGAAGTATAGTCTGTTTGCCAAATGACATTTTTAACCTAAACCTGGAAGTAAGGTCCGCCCAATGTTTTATGGTGTTTTGTGTTTATTCAAGACATACTTAATGAAATTCTGCATGGTGCCACTTTGTCACCCTTGGGCAAATTTAAATATCAAAATGGCGGCCGAGATGGCTGAAAAATCATATACCGGCCATATCTTTGCTTATAGAACAGACAGGATAATCATTTAGGCGTCTAATACTATGTTTAGAAACCGAGCAACGCCCTTTTTACTAGGGGCTGGTATCACAGTCACTGTTCGATTTTTCAACTTTCAACTGCTATTCTGACGTTTGTAATTTAGGTGGATGACTCCAATTATTAGGTTCACTCGAAAGGTCGGTATGTCGTCCTTCGAATGAATCGAATTGGAGTCGTCCACCTAAATTAGAAACGTCAGAATAACAGTTGAAAGTTGAAAATGAGCGAAAAATCGAACGTGACTGTGATACTAGCCCCTAAAACAAAATGCGTATATTTTATCAACAAGTCAATCCGTTATTGGTATTCCCTGACTCTGAAAACACAGTATTACACACCAAAATGATTATCCTGTCTGTTCTATATGCGAAGATATGACCGATAAATGATTTTTTCAGCCATCTTGACTGCCATCTTGAATATTTAAATTTGCTCAAGGGTGACAAAGTGGTACTCTGCAGAATTTCATTAATTATGCCTTGAAGAAACACAAAATACCATAAAACATTGGGCGGACCTTACTTCCAGGTATTTGGCCCTGCTACCAGACTAATATACGAACTCAGAGCTAGACTGTGCCTAGCGGGAAAAGAGCCATTTTGTTTGCCTGTTAGCCCATCACCACCATGGCTTAAAATATCATAGATAATGTAGAAACTAAAAATAAAATAAGCTTTAAACTGTGTCCCAGCCAAGTTTAAAATCTTGATAAGAATTAACTTCGCGAAAATTATACACAGTTGGCAAAACTAAAAATTTATTTGGCTATTTTAATTCATGTAGCCTTTCTCTGTTAGACAGCACCCAGAAGGCGGTTCAGTAAGGAGTACCTCCTAACTGGTATTTCGGGAGGGAGGGGGGGGAATAACTGATATATTAATATTCCAAAACACAACACGACTGCAATAATTTAAAAACTTTCTTAAGTAAGGCAGAAACGTTAACAAAACTACATAAAACAAAACTTAGTAACGGTTTCTGCCAAGTTTTCGCCGTCTGAAGTCGTGAACTCTCACAAATTTCATTTACTAGTTCGTCTGCTAGCCCATTCTGCCATTGTTTTAGTTAAAACAGGACGTGAATTAAATCCGTACTTCATGAAAATCGGGTATAGCTGGCAAAATTAAAAACTGAGTTGAAAATTGAGTTAGCTATTTGATTTGCTGTAGTCCTTTTTCTGTTAACTTATCGCTACTACGATTTGAAGATCCTTTTGTATTAATGCAGAAACAATTCCATTTTTTATACAACAAACTTGTTAAAAATTCCAAAAAAAATTCGAAGGTATAATTTGACAATAAGAGTCCATAAGATCTCAAATTAAAGGACAAAAGTGAACCAAAGGACACTAAATGTGGGATACATTACTAACATCCCTGAATCAAGGGAGAAAAAAAAAATGAAAATGGAGCACTTCGATTTCATATTATATTTAAAAGCTTTTCTCCAATAATACCTCAATTTGTTTTGAACAAAACTGAGTGAAAGGTTTTGCCATTTTTCCCCATATTTTTTCATTTTTGAAAAACTGGAGCATGTTGTTGCTTTAAAATGTGCAAGTTTTTTGCAGTAATACCCTTTAGGTCGTTTAGGATAAGTTACAGTTACAGTAAGATACAGTAAGATACAGTTTAAAGCATATGTATTTTATTTTAAGTTTCTACATTATCTATGATATTTTAAGCCATGGTCGTGCTGGGCTAACAGGCAAACAAAACGGCTCTTTTCCCGCTAGGCGCCTAGCTCCGAGTTCGCATACTAGTCTAGTAGCAGGACCAAAAAAACCTGGAAGTAAGGTCCGCTCATTTTTTTTATGGTGTTTTGTGTTTCTTCAAGGCATACCTAATGAAATTCTGCAGGGTGCCACTTTGTCACCCTTGAGCAAATTTAAATATTCAAAATTATTATTATTATTATTATTATTATTATTATTATTATTATTATATATATATATTATATATTATTACATTATATTTAAATATATTCATTTTGGTGTCTAATATTATGTTTTCAGGGTCAGAGAATACTAATAACGACTTGACTTGTTGATAAAATATACGCCATTTGTTTTAGGGGCTGGTATCACAGTTACCATTTGATTTTTCGCTCATTTTCAACTTTCCACTATTTTGACGTTTCTAATTTAGGTGGACGATTCAAATTCGACACATTCGAAGGAAGACATTCCGACCTTTTGAATGAATTTAATTGGAGTCATCCACCTAAATTACAAACGTAGAATAGCAGTTTAAAGTTGAAAAATCGAACAGTGACTGTGATACCAGCCCCTAGTAAAAAGAGCGTAGCTCGTACTTAACCAATGATAAACCCATTTATTTACCCTTGATGCAAAGAAGACAGTCCCACCTTTCGAATGAATATAATTGAGGTCTTCCACCTAAATTAGAAACGGCAGAATAGCAGTTGAAAGTTGAAAATGAACGAAAAATCGAACATGACTGTGATACCAGCCCCTAAAACAAAAGGCGTATATTTTAAATATTAACCTATGTATTGTACGTCTTCTTGGACGGTTGAAAATGATCGAAAAATCGAACATGACTGTGATACCAGCCCTTAAAACAAAAGGCGTATATTTTAAATATTAACCTATGTATTGTACGTCTTCTTGGACGGTTGGGGGGAAGGGGGGGAGGTTCCCCCTCCCCTCCCCGGGGTTGCTATGGCCCCAGTACAAATTAGTTATGTTAATATGTTAATACTTCGAAACCCTAAATCAATTCACAGTTACGAACTGAAAATTATGTATATCTATTGGAGAAAGAGAAAATTATCATCTCATACTGACCTGACGACACTTGAGTTGATCTGGTGGAGAAATGTACCCCTGAAATTACACTTCATACCAACACTCACGTCGTGCAGTGAAGCATCGCTTTCGAAAAACTCAACTTAGACCATGGTGTGCTTGGGTCTAAATTTTATCCTTAGTCCCAGGCCTAACATGCTCATTAACCCAAGGATTATCGCTAAACCTGATTGGAAATCACCGATTTTTTCAGCTTGGGACTAACTGCTCCGTATTAAGTTAGGCTACAGCTTAGGGGCTCTACACTCCTTAGCCCTCAACTTAGTTAGCATTGGAAATCGCCGGATATTCGTGATACCAAACTTACGCCCAAGATTAACTGTAGACCTCAACTGGAAATCCCCACCTTAAGTATTTTCAATTTTGACAGTTCTTCATCTCAAAACTGGTTGAGGGGACGTACAGCAAAATCGATTTTTAGGTGTAGAAATATTGACCATTATTTGGTCGTAAACCTTATGACACAAACATCATGATGAACAATAGAAATGCCTCACAATGAGAAAATGGGAAGGGGTAATTTAGAGTAAACGTGTTCTGTTATCTCCCCAACGGCTTTGTTAGTTGAAGGTCAATTTCAGTAATTTTCACTTCGAATCTCAATTCTTGGCCCTATTTTACACTCCTTGAAGCAAATTTTACTCCGTTACAAAGACAATTTTACGCATTTTAAAGACTTGAAAAAGATTTTTCTAATTTTTTTCATATTTTGTTCCATTTCGAGAAAGATGGTCTTTTCATCTAAATAACGATTTCTACTCTCAAGACGAAACGAGTTTTATGCTTTTCTCGTGAAGGGTTACACTTTTGGAAAGAAAGTTGGAAACGCACACTTAGATATTGATTAATGTTCGATGGAAAGAAAAAGTTCGTGTAGCCGTCTATTGGAAGGAAAATCGAACAATAGGCACACTGCCTATGCAACGGATATCATTCATGATTCTATTTGCACGTACAGGAATGTAAAAAAGGTCAAGTAATGAGACAAACCGTGTTATTAGCTGCTAGATGGCCCTTTGTCAAAACATTTTCGCAGGCCGTTGCCTTATCCTTACCATCTTAACATTATTAATCCGTCATTAGACTCACTTTCTCTCCAGACATGACGTTTAATCCAGACATTCCTTCGACATACATTTTCATTTAAAGATTGTCTTTAAATCTTTTGTGGGTCCATGTCGAGGTGTTTTATCTTGATGTATTCAACTATTGACGTTTTAGAATATTTATAGACCAATTCTTCAAAATTCAACCTCCTAATTTGTGGGTGGTGTACCCGAGCGGTGGCAGAACTTAGTCACGAGGATGATCTGAGGAGATTAGCAGGGGAATCTGGCAAACATCTGGCTGAATAAGCTCTGAGCATTAGCCTACACAATCATCATGCTGGATGGTTTCAATCCGAAGTTTTATAGTTTTTTTTTTTTAAATCGTTCTTTCAAGTTATGCTCCGAGTAGCAAGAGTATTGTAATATTTCAAACATCAATGGAAAACCTTAACCATTGCTACCGATATTAGCAAAAGTCATTCTTTTAACCTTTGAATTAATACTTGGTGGGATTAGCTTGGCGTATGTTTTGATCAGTTGATATCACATCTTAGAAAAGACAAACCATCCTCGACGGGTGGTGTGTATCCAAGTTGAAAATCTATACATAACAACCATTTTTTATTTGTTTGATATTATGTCATTAACAGCAATGCTATAACTATATATTAAGTGCAACAGTGATGAAGAACACATGACAAAGAAACTGAACTATTCTAACCACTCGATAATTATGGAGCACAACTAAAGATTAAATAAAGACTCACGAATCTCTTCAAATTATATAATGGAAAAAGGAAAACAGGCCAAACAGTAAAAATCGTAAAAAAGAATTAACGTATTAATGTAAGCCACCTTTATACACTTAAGTTTCGTCAGAGTGGCATGAAACGGATTCGAACTGGCAACCCAACTCGTCCCCATATCACAAATATAACGCCTTCCTCGGTGCCACTCCTCCACTCGCATAAAGATTATTCACTGAACTTTTATTAAGGTGACAGCAGTGACGGGGACTTCATTCGACTAAGAATGCGTACGGCCATAGACAGTGGAGAAGCAAAAATACAAAGCCAAAACGTAGGATTAAAATGGAAATAACAAATCGTTGTAAATTATATAAAGGAAAGAAGGAAACGAGCCAAACAGCGAAAATCAAGCACAATAAATATAATTTACAGCGATCTGTGAATCTTTACATAATACTTCGTTGCACATGCATTCTCGGTCGAATGGAGCCCTTGTCAGTGGTGTGAGCCAAGGTGAGCACATAGTTCTTAAAAGCCCTTGGGTGTGACCCCAATGACGGGTTCAGTGAGTCATCTTCATTCTGGTTATGTCAGTGAACTGGGGACTCAACTGCGTTTCCCGCTCGAATCCGAGTAATGCCACTTTGACAAAATATAAAATTGTAAAGGTGACTTACTGTATACTCCGTAATTGTTTGTGAGCGAATTTCATTGATTGGCTTGTTTCCCTCTTTCCTTTGTCTAACTTTAAATGATTTGTGTATGTTTATTTATATAATCCTTCCTTTATTTGTATTCTTTTTCAACTGTGTATGGCGGCAAGCATTTTTAGTGGAATGGAGCCCTCGTCATTGCTGTGACCTTAATAACGGGTCCACTGAATCATCTTTATGCTGGTAGAGGAATATAGGTGTTAGGGGACGGATTGGGTTGCCAGTTCAAATCTGAGTCATGCCACTCAGAGAGCATAAAAGAGGCTTAACTGCACTACGTTATTTCTTGCGTATTACTTTCGCTGTTAGACTTGTTTTCCTCTAACAGCGATTTTTGTATCTTTATTTAATCCTTCTACTTATACTTACTTGTATTTCAAACACAGTAGGAAGCCTCCACCAACAACCGAAGTGAATGAAGAAAAAAATTTTGGAAAATAAAATAATATGATTAAAAAAAAAATTCGCGTTTTTAATCGGTTTAAATTATTTATGACGATAACTCAAAAAGATTGTAATTTTTTACGTATTTGCAGGTATTTATAGTCGTATGCTTGTTTAAGTCGTATGCTGCTAAAGTCGTATGCTTCTTTGATTTTGTGATGATCCTTGTTAAGGTTCCCTGCAATACGAGAGCAACCTAAACGACCTCCTCTCCGTAGCTTATCTTGTTTGCATATTAATACCTTCAATCATGCCGATTTATATGTTTGTATCACAAAGTTCACTATGAAACTGATTTTGGAAGCTAAGCTGCCCTACTACGCTTTTCTCGCATCATTACACCACTTTTTCATTATTTATTTTGTGGGATTCCATCCGGCGTTTACTGGGTTGGTAGTCAGGTTCGGACTGGTCATAGGCCTGAGGGCCAATGTTAAATGGACCCTCTCGCAGATTCGTAAGGGGACCATTTTAGTTTATTAAGTTACAAGTGAAATTTTGTTGTTCTTAAATTGTTTTTATCACTGAAATTTCCTGGCTGGTCTTACAATTTGGTCTTCACCTTCTCTCATTTCGTAGGTGGCTTCAAGTGACTAGACTAGACTAGACTTCCACAATTATAATTCACTATTTTATTCCCCACCTCCCTAGGATTGTGTTGAGGAGACCCCCTTAAAACGTCACGGCTCGTGAGCACCAGAGCTGCCAGTACGGACCTATTGCTAGCCCACTTCTCTCACCACTGGCTTCTGCGTGCTTACTTTGTTCGTGCTCCCTACAAGGTTCGCGATGCACGTTGGGACTTAGACCTTTTCCCTCCTGCCTGGTTGCGTGTTCTAAACGTTTATGCGAAACTGATATTTTTTAAGATGAATTTTTATAGAAACAAAATTCCGTTATTATTTGCCGAATTCCAACTTTGTGCCGGCGAGGTTCGTCAATTTTTTTTTATTTATAATAAAATAAAGTAATATTTTAATTATAACTTTTTTGTGTAAGGAGGATCTTTTGCTGGGGTGCCCAGGACAGCGGCCCCCTTTGCCTCTTTATAAATCTGCCCCTGTTCATTGTCTAGCATGCTGATATAAGTAAGGCAAACTGCTGGCGGTTTTTAGCATAACTTATTTCCAGTTAGTAAGAAAACACCTTATAGAAAACTTACATCCTACACAAGCATGCTCATAATCCGTTGAGTATAGAACTGATACTAGGGCTGGAAAAATGTCCGAAGAAGAAGTATAAGAAGAAAAGTCGATTTTTCATTGTTCATTTCTTATGTAAAAATTTACTAATTACATACGCACTGCTTGATATTAATCGAACCCATCCTGTATTCTACTGAGAATTATATGATATGGATTTTGGGTTAAGATTTCCAGAGATATGGAAAACACAGATTCAAAATAAAACTGGTCGAAAAATGGCCCACTATTGCATCCTAATGTGAGTTCAATTTCGTTGTCAGAACGGACTCTTATTTGGAATGAGGAGAGGTGCGGGGTGGGGGGTGGGGGGGGGAGGGGGGAGCCTAATGGCGAATCGACAGCTATGTTGAATACATATTGGGGTTTACCAATTCTGTTGACGCCTAGCAAGGTTAATATTTCGTCTTGAAGGCAGCTTTGTTTTGCAGGCGGCCGTTTTTTTCCCGGACTGTTAAATTAAACCATAGCGCAGTAAAAACGTTCCTTATCAACCGTGGCGAATCTCGGTCCACTAATGTTATTTCCGTTGTGAAGTGACTCGACTAACGCCTAACCGCATGAGCCAAGTATAGCCTATCTACTACGTGCGTAGTATTATTTTTATGTGCAAATAGGTAGTAATTCTTAAAAAGAAACCGACAAGTGTAGAATCCGCTGACGGAGCAAGCGTCCGGTTCACGCTTGAGGGCACTAAGTTTTACTTCAACCCTCGAGGCACGGATTTAATATAGAGATCCGTGTCTCCTGGTGTATCCGTTTGTGACGTCAAACGAAAACTTTCACCGAATTTGAGTTCGTTTGTTTGATATGCACAGCCATGAGATCGGAGACTTTTGGCAAGTAAGCTTAGTTTGTTCGTGCTGCGACACCAGAGCAGCAACATGGCTGGAGCAAGGTAGGCTAATTTACTTATTTGTTTCAGAGTTACATCGACAGAGGATGGAGGAGGGGGGTGTTAACGGGAAGAATTGGCTCGCCACAACGTCGTGAGTGTAAAATTTCCGGTTAATACGGCGATATAGTATCCTCCCCCCCCCCCCCCCCGATTCATACAGAGCTAACTTACTCCTAACTTACATCTCAGGGCCGTTGGCCTTATAGAATTGGGCACGACAAAAATATATGCAAGTTTAATCAAGAAAAACGAACGTCGAGAGTGTATAAAATGGCGAGTCCTATATAATAGTAAGTGTACGAGTTACAGTGTAACTAGGTAAAACTTGCTGTTGATCAATGCTGGGACAATTGAGTCCTAATTTTTTTTTTTTTGGCTTTTGTATTGTGTGTAACTCCGGAACTTATTTGAGATCAATCACTCTTTAAAGGACCGATTAATCAAGGAAATACGGTCCATTGGAGCAATAGAAAAAACAAAATAAATAAAACAAAGAACATGCAAAAAAAATTCTAACCAAGTTTAAATAAGTACATATTTCAACTCCAGCTGTCTGCAGTATTTAAACTACAAAGGGCAACGGAAAGAGATTCGCATGCACAAAATTCTCAAGATACGAAATACATCACCTTTGACAGTCCAAATAAACGATCAAGAGGGCGAAAAATTTGCATCTTACAGGCTTCTTGTCACTTTATGTAAATGCTAATAATTTTCATTTGTTTATTCTTTAATAAGACGAACGAAACTAATTGTACGCCATTGATAAAAAAAAATAATAAAAAGAGCACACCTTTACCTAGGCGGACCTTGGGTGATCCCATGGCCCGGTTCCTGGAATAACCGCTTGCAGTCGAATTTGCATAATGACGCCATCTTACGCTTTCAGACAGACATTTAGGTGATTGGGCTAGATTTGAAGATTTAAAAGAAAAAAGTAAGCGAGGTCTACCACATTCCATTCACAAGGTGGAGGGAAATTATGTTGTCAGTTTGTATGGTGAGTGATACGTTTTACATCTAGTTTGTCACAAACTATACCACAAAAAAATGACAATAATAGTAATAATAATATGTAATATAATAATAATAATAATAATAATAATTTATTGCATACAAATTGCTCGAAGTTTAAAAAACTTGTATGAGCATACAATAAAAGGACACAAAATAAATAATACACACAATACGGACAATAATAATATTAATTTTTATTATAATTACAATATGGCACATAATCATAACCCTCAAAACTATTGCAGATAGTTTGTATGAGTTCAATTAAATCCTAATTTTCACAATTACGTATTGTCGCTATATCGGAACTTACTGCCTATTAAACACCATTTCGCCGTTGCTAACATGTTTAATTATGTATTGCTAATAAATATTCAAGCAGCGGCTTTTTGACTTCATTTAGATTATTGTATTGAAATAAATGTCTTTCTAATTTATTAAAAATGTTAGGGATACACCACATTTTATTCCTCTTCCTATAGTGCTTTACCAATAATATATTTAATATAAGCATAACAGCACTTAAACAGATGCAATTTTCTCAATTGTACATTTGATTATTTCAATTAAAAATCATCAATTTTTATCCGTGTACATTTTAACAAGTAAAGTGAAGCTTCAATCATATAACTCCATTTTTTACGGCAGACTTGACGTTTTTGTTTGTAATTCATTATTAAACCGAGGTTGTGTACTATAGATTTGGTAGGGTCTGCCCACTCAGTACGAAGCAGCAGCGCGGGAAACTGTTCGGCATATTTGCAAGATGCAGCGGGTAGGCTGCGGCCATTTATTATTTTTTTAACTCAAACGCATTTACGTTACGACCGTGGTTCGCGCCATTTTCACTGAGTCTTGCATTTCAATGGGTGTTTATTTTTCTACACCAATTGGATGAATCGGCTGTAAATTGGACTAACAAGCGAATGAATACTCAGAACGAAACGTAAGCCGTACCGCTGCAAACGTTTAATTGTTTTAGAGTGCATTAAAGTAGCACTGCCACCAATTGAAAATCGTACGAAAATACCGTGGCACCATCTAGCAACAGTAATATTGTTAACCTTTACAGCTTGCTTCCAGGTGCACGAAGAAGTACCAAATTTTCACTTCAATAATTAAAGGTGCGTCTTCACCGATTGACAGGCTGCACCATCTAGCGCCGTCTACCATTATTTAGTTCTATGTGGCAATTGATTTCAACAAGCGAAGGAATGCGCAAAGAAAATTCTTTTTACACAACAAACTAGCCACGTGCCTCCTTAATTACTTACTGTAAAGTTGGTGCGTCCAAGTGCACCACAGAACAAGCGGTCAAGGTTAACGATATTACTGTCACTAGATGGCGCCCATCAAGCAGTTCAAAATCTGTTTTACAAAACGGTCGATATATAGAAAAAAACACCGTCCTTGATTACGTTAGGCTTAACTTTACCAATTGCTTCTTGGTGCACTCGGATGCACCAACTTTACATTCAGTAATTTAGGAGGCTCGTGGCTTGTTTCCTTTAAAGAAATGTCGTTGTGCATTCCTTCGCATCATGCTACCAGAAGTGCTAGTTAGTACTAGACAGCTCTAAACCACGATCCACGGCTGTTTGCCGTGATGTCATCGTGTGTGTGCCACTGACGAACGAGAATAGCAGATCTTTGGCCGTCTGAGTGTACTAGCCTAGTCACGTGATACGCGCGTCACGGCAAACAGCCTTGGCGCGTGGTATAGATGTCGCCAGACCTGCAGACTTTCAATTGGTAATACCTAAATCCTGTCGACAGTGCAACTGAAAATACGCAACCTTTGTTGCATTGCAACAGACGGCCAGCACCGTCACAACCAGCATCGTAAGTACGGCATTTTATTTTTTGTTACGAAGCAAAGGCGTCACCAACTGTGGCATCTTGCGTAGCCTTGTCTGTTTATACTTTACGACCGAATAGCTCTAATGTAGCACTGACCAATTGCATTGAGTGGACCGACCCAACAGATCGTTTCGTAAATACGCCCAGTTATAAGGACAGTAAAAGCATCATCCACCTGCAACTATCTATACTCAACGTTTATTTTAAGACGATGTTAATAAACAAGACTGATTTTTTTTTAAAAGATGGTTAAGGGTAAGACCACTTAATTTGAAGGGACACCCTCGAATCCTCAACCCTGCAACAATTTTGCAGCAGCAAAAGTTGTGATTGAATACATTAATGGTAGTAGCGATTAATGGTGAGAGCACTCTACTCCTATGCCTGAAGAAGGTAATCATAGCGTGGTTAGTAACTGGACAGAGGGCGCCGATAAGGTTGTTATGGTTAGCGTCTGATTAGGAGAACGAAGTCAGCGAATTCCGCATTCGTATTCATGACTTAGAAGAGTCGGCCAGCAGAAATTATGATATTACATAAGTTTTGGCTTTTGATATGATTTATTCATCTGTTACAAAATGAAGCTGGGTGGGGTGTTGAGACTGAAATTTACGACTACAAACCCATTTCCTTTCCGAAAAATTTGAGTAACTTTATACGGCTGAGGTTAATTTTTCCGATGCAATACACTCCCCCCCCCCCTAAAACATCCCCCCTAAAAATCCGGTCCCCCCTCCCCCCCTCCCATTATTTCGGACCTGCTTATGAGTGTTCGTGGCTTCATTTCTTTTTTATTTACGTAGTTGCGGGATAAAATGCAATATATTGGCGAAGTCTTTCCACCTGCAGTTACCAGAGGCTTCTCAGTTCGGTCGCTGGGTATGTTCCCCTTCCTCCCCCTCATCTCCGTATCTCCCCTCCCCCCTCAATTCCTTCTCGCTACATTAAAAAAATCTAGTAAGGTTTTAAATTGAACCAGTTGCACAAGCATTAGGATGCTTCAGCTTAGTAAAGCAAAACAAGAAGAAAAAAAAGAACGCGTAACAAATATTTTATTTCTCATATCTGTATTTGAAAAAAAAATACCATAAGAAGGTAGGGGAAATCAGAACATTACGCCATTATAATGCTAACACCATTATAATGCCCTGTTATCATGTTTGGATAACAGCACTTAAAACTAATTGCTCTTAATTGCTACTTGGCCTTCGTATTCTATTTTTAAAACGTAAAAGCAATTAACTAGCCTATTAAATAATTGCTTCTAGTGCAAGACACATCGTGTTTTTTTAGTTTTTTTTTCCAGTTTCTCGCGCCTCCTCCTTCTAACCCCTTTTAAACAAGAGTGACCCACTTTTGCAGTCAAGTGCCTACAGAAAGGCCGAAAGTTAATGATGTAATATCTTTCGTCTGAATGACATAATCATTTTCGCACATTTGCTTACTCCCCAGTCAATAGACAAAATCCGAGGAGTTCGTTTACTTTATCTTCTTATTATTACAGTTCATTGCGCTTCACATTAAAACTGAATTGAAGATTTTTATGGATTTGTTATAAAACTTCACTTCAGCACAACACTCTTTTTACGAGTGACAATGACAAACATTTTTCCCCACAAATCTGCTTCACAACTCAAAATTCTACTTGTTGCCTACTTGACGGGAGATTCCAGTCCAGTTTACAGTAAGCTCGCCACGTGCTACGAATTTGCATATAGCGCATTAAAGAACGTTCGTTCGCTCGATAGATAGCAGTTGGCTACGGCTGTTCCCTGAAAGTAAACACTTTGGTCAGGCGTGCTCTGGAATAGCCAGATAGCAACAATGTCTAGATACACGCTAGTGTGTCGCACGAAGCAAGGCAACAATCACCAGCATATTCAGCAACAGTTAACAGCGTTCACTGTACAGGACATTGTAGTAGAATAGCTCGATGCTGTAGTGTTAGTTAGTGTCTTTATTATCATACCAAAGCCTCACAATAAGTGCATTTGAGTGCATGGCTCTGTAGGCCCGTTAGGATTCAAATAGAAATCGAATCAAATCTCACAATAATAAGGGCCCCTCTAACAATCCATCCAATCCTCACAAGGCTAAAGGGGCCCACCAAGTGTTCATCATAGAAAGTAGTGCTATCAGAGCCCCAATGGCTTCCACCAAGTTTATAGTCCGAACCGAGCTTAACTCACTGACACGAAGGTGTCAGTTAAGACTGGGTGATCAGGGTTGGAACGAGAAACTTGGTGGCAGCCATTGGGGCTCTGATGTCTTGACTTATCTCACCAAGTAACGCAACAAGCATTTCAACTACAGAGTACATTGTTGTATATAGTATAGAGCGATGCCATAGAATTTTGGCCTTTCGGGGGGGGGGGGGGATTGAGGCTTAATGGCGCGTCGACAGCTTGGCCTTTCAGGGCTGTGGGTAAAAATAATAATGTGACACACAAGCTACAATATGATTGAAATCTACAGCAATGGTCCATTTGAAAAAAAAATTCATATGAGAACGTCTTTGATACGATTCCTATAACGTTGGAAATATGGTAAGTATACCACAGCTAATGACTGGCCAACTAGTAACTCGCCTGTCAACTCCAATGTTAATTTGATTAGGCTATTGCGTATCAAGTATTGGTAAGGAGTTCTGGTACACAATTTGCTGTACTACTGCCGTACAACATCAGCTATTTTCGGATTTGCAGCCTGTGGGTATCACGGCTGACGGGAATGGCGTGAGAGGACACTTAAGTAAGAACAGTGTTGTAACCATTATTAGCCTTGCCGGCTGCGTCCGTTACAGTCGTGGTATGCAAGCATGTCCTAACCTAACCTAACCTAACCCAATCATTCGTCCAAGCTGTGACGATAGCAATCTGTGTCCTGGGGGTGTTAATGTTCAGATTATTGCAGGCTTGCAGACTATGTTATGGCAGCAAAACCAAGACAGAAAATAAATAGAAACTACCTGAACTCGGCATAACATATGTTAGCAGTTCCCTGCATCCATTTACATGGCACGTTGACCCTCCCTCACCGGCGGATGCACATTCACCAGCGGGTCTCGTTCTGGAGTGCGCGAATTAGGCTTCATCTCAGCTGACCTTGCGGCGTTGTTATTGATGTTTTTGACGCTAGATGTCGCGATGTGTCCCTTGGCCTTAATAATTGCGTTTGGATTTAATAGTTGTCATACTGTATCCACGGCCTCGGTAATCACGATCACCTACAACTCCGCGTCAGCAAAATCCTACACTATATTAGAATACTGTAATAAACTCGTTTGATGTTTAAGGTACGGTTTAACCGAGCCGGAGTCAAAACAGGAAACGAACACGAATAAACGTTGCTGTAGGATTTTAGATACCGCAATGTTGTTTAGTCCGCTTGAAACCTTGTAATTAACAGCCAGTGTGCCATGTTTGTATAGCACCGTTTTTATGCGTTTGTATTCATGCTAAGTTGAAATTTAACTTGCTCGTATGGTACTTTTAGTAGAATAACCGGATGTTTTAGGCGTAAATGAAAGTAGGATATGTGAGTTTTCTCAAAGGCCAACTGCTCGCTGTAGGAGAATTAATCAATTCCACCGTCTATCCTTCAACAAATTATTTACGTTTCTCCCCGAGGGTACATAGATTTTTATTATGTTTATGTTGCATTAGCTCGTGTTTATTTCTCTGAAAACATTCACTGGAGGAGAGAAACGTGAGGAGAGCGGCAGAATTATGAGCTTGATGCAAGATTATCCAACCCGATGATAGATGACGCTTCACTACACGGTGAAATCAATCAATTACCCGAAGTTGGTTTTGTGACATTCAAAAAGTCTGAGGTTGTTTATCACTATTTAGTGTTACACAGAGCCAGAATCCTCTTCTCATCTAACAATTTTAACCGCCCCCCCCCCCCCTTCACTCTTTCGGGACTTCCGCAACTTTCCAGAAAGAGGTTAGCAATAATTCCTTTGAATTCTTTACACATGATTTAAAGACCATACATCCCCATTCTGCTAATTTCAGTAATTCAGGGAGAAAAAAAATTGAACCGTTGTGTGATGCGCTCCCCTTTTTGCCATTAACTGCTGCCACACTGTGGACTGGTGTCCTGTGGGTCTGGTACGTGGCATGCTTGACATTAATCCCTGAAATATCACGGACACTGTGGGAATAATTTTGTTTTAAATGGTCAAAGGCGTAATTCGAGCGCATGTTCTCTTGGCTTGGATGCCAGGGCACTCTATATCCGGTTGTGTATTGCGCACTGAGATCGGGCTCCTCATGAATGCTAACAATGTCCTAGATGCTTCGTGAAACCAAAACAATTTGTAAAAGCTCTTGCGGATAAAGAAGCTTGTCCTGTGTTCGAATCCCATTTGTGGCAGTTATATTTTCTTTCTTCTTAAGTTTATAGATGTGCGTCCTTACAACACCAATTGTGAATGACAACTGTCTATGTTCCGCTTTTGCGACAACTTCAACTAATAGGCCCGAATGTTTCTTCGTCTGTTTACTTTGATATTGAGGTGTCTTCCCTCCTTTTAAATTCATCCGATCGGTCTTTTGCTGTCATTTGGTATTGGGGTGCCCAAGACGAGCCCCTAAAAATTTATTCTCTGACATGAAATAACACTTTTGTCACTTAACAATTTCTCATGCCTCATCATTTTTTTTTAATTTTTTTTTTTTTACGTATATACAATTGGCCCCGTGGCCGAGAAATATTTTAAATTTTGGTGAGAATGGAAACTGACTCAATGCCTTAATAGAACGGGACCCCAGGGCCAAAATAAGAAAGGGTGTGTGGCGGGGGAAATTGGTTAGGAAACTGGACCTCAGTCGGAAAAACGGGAGGCACAGGACGAAACTTCGAACAACACCAACAAAAAATAATAATCCTTAAATTATTCGGAAAAAAATGGGGTTGCAGTCCAAAATTTCAGCCTCACATTCGCACCACCCTCTAAAAAAAAGTTATCTTCGATACGCTCCCTTACCAGTACGTTACTGGTACCTTACCCTTCGATACCCCTCCTGCTGGCCCAAGGTGAGTGTGCGAAACTACGATGTTCCTTCAGCATGTACGGGATGTGTTCCGGCTTTTTCCGAACAGAATCTCGGTGCCTACCACGATGGCCTTTCCACTCCTTGCCTTATTGGACTTCTTTCATCTTGTAAAATATATAAAGCATAGCCTAATTCATACGAGCATTCTTTCTTCAGATGACTTACGGCGCAACAAAATTAAAAAGAAAAACATGATATAGCCTAAAAAAATATTTTTGTCGGCTGTATACGTCGATTTTGGTGCCCCCGTATTTTAGGCGTCCTATAGGCAGCTTTCTTGTTGGCCTACTCCAAACCTAGCCGGTAATCACCAATAGCTTACAGCGAGAGTAAAAAATAGACTGAAAATTAGCAAAGTTTCGTAAAGGCGTCATGAATGCCAACGTGGTCAGTACAGCTGGTGTCCGTCAAACAGGATCATTTTCAAGCATGGTGACCTTCACGAGGGAAATGACCCTCTAAGAAAAGGCAAACATGAGACATCATGCAGTTCCGGTTAAGGCCGTTCTGGGTGTCCGGATAATAGTTTTCAAGGGCGATGTCAATTCACTTAGAAGGGGGAAAAAAAGGTGAACTGAAGCATTACTTTTTTAAAAATCCTTCTTCCAGCCTGCAGTCCTTGAATCTGCGTGATTCCTGTTGGCGCTCCGATTGGGATGCGTCATTGGAGTAAATAAATAATTTTTCTGATCGGGGGCATATTTTACTCCGCACTTTACAACCCCTCTGCTAGAATACGTATGACCACTTTATTGGGATGCGTCACGATATTTCACAACCATGGCTGCTGGGGTTAAGAGCTCCAAGTTCCTCATTCAAAGTTCGAAATTAATCTCGCCCAGCCCTGCCTGCTATTAGGGCGCGTTTACGCAACGACTCGCCTTTTGCATCCTCGTAGCTAGATGCGAGAAGTCATTTAAAATTCCAACATGGCGGCGGTTTTTGCTCTGCCGGCTCACAACCAAAACAGTCAATAATGAGGGTTCAGAAGCAATTTCTCGGAAGGAATTCCTTATCTTATTGTCACGATTATAACACTTCAAGCATTTACTAAAACGATGTCGGATTTAGCTAATCCAGGTAGCGTTGTTACCATGGCAACGACACTTTTGCCGTCGCGATTAAATTCTAGCTGACAGAATGCTAACAGTTCTTAAACGTGCCCTTCTACACCTCGGTGTGAACGAACCAGCGAAGAACGAACGATTTATCGCGAAAGTCGGAATTCGGCATAGGACGACATAAAATAATCCGAAGTATAGAGCAAAATATATTTTCTAGCAGCCAGGTTTAAAAACGAATTCATAGCAAAGGACTGAGTAACAGAAGATAAACAAAGCCAAATTGCAACTTTACTTCACGTGGTGTATCGAGATAATTGATGTTTATCTCAGTTGGTCCTTTTATGTGTGTACAGGGTTGTAATTCAGTTTGATGGTTGATTAGCAATGCAAAAAATAATAAAAAATAACAAAATTCGGACCAGTTAGTAACAACGCCGCACACAAAACGGGTGTTGAATGACGCACCCCACCCCGCCCTTCATTCAGTCCCACAGGAAAGCATGTCACCCGATTCAGGGATCACAAGTGTATTTTTTCGTAAAGCTAGTTCTTGTATAGTTTTTGTAATTCTAGTATTTGCATTGGTAATGAATTCCTTTATTTATTCCAAAGGTACGTGATGTATTTTAAGAATTTCGCAATGGAATGACCTCGACAACATGTCAAGGTCATTCGTTTATTGTCCAATCAATGTTACCCATCCCCTCATCATATCATGCAAATCTCATGACTCCTCGTCCAGTATTACCCGATAATATATCACAACTTAAATGATCACAATGGATGCATCAATAAGTGGGCGAAGATTAGCGATCAAGCAGTAACTAACATTTTATGTTGGAACACAAGAAGTACTAATACTACCAAATACTAAAGACAAATACGATCAAAATTTGGGAAAAACATGCAGATCGCTAGGGTTACTTAGCTGATAACAGAAAGCCTATAGTTTTATTTTTGTGGGCAAAAATATTTTAGTACTAGAAAAATACCGTACTAAATTCAGGAATGAAAAGTGCGATGAAACGTTGTAAATAAGATTAAAACCAGATGCACAGACAAAATAGAACGCTGCAAATATTTTGGTATCATTAACTTGTTAAACCCTCCCAACATGAACGTTACTTCCTTCCTCTTCTCCTTGGAACACTATAGTAATACAAATGGCTCGTAGAGCTCATGTAACTACACTATTGATGAACTAATTCATGGATTTTTTTTATCACTATATATATTCATAATACCCTAAGTATACGTTTAACTGAAATGTTTAGAAATACACGAATATAATTTTGTAGAAAATTGTCGACCACCAAATATGAAGTGGATAATGTTGTGGTCGGCTGGATCTGGAGAATGTGAGGTCGTTTTATTTTGTTTTTATTCACTTGTGAAGATATCGCTAGCATTTTTAATGATGCCGAAATAATATAAGTGTTTTTATGTCGTTTGCGCGTCAGGCTTTCATGTTAATTATACCGTACCTAAACATAGTTGGCTTGAGGCTAATTCCACTGAGATAATACTATTTATGGTTACGTTTTTAAGGATGCAGAAACGCAATGTAATGCAATGCTATTTTTTATGTAAGTTGGCCGCACTTCGGCATAATAGAGATTCGGACTTTCAACAAACTGTTCACCGTTAGTCCTAACGACTAATATTCAGATATTAAAGGGAAATTGAAACAGAATTGACACCAAAAAGAAGTAATGGCCAAGATAGTCATTTAATCTTGAACTAATAATCGGTTAGGAGGAGGTGATTGAGGGCTTAATGGCGCGTCAAAAGCTAGGTCATTAGCGCCAACCACAGTCACAGTGTAGTGGTCCGAGTTGCCACTGCGCCACACATTACTGAGGTGTTAAACTCCCAATGGCGAATGTTTTGATCTGTGATATCATTCCTTTGAAAGGCCAAACCCTTTTTATCTTTGTTGCCCGTTTGCCAATTTTGGCTCTTGATCTGCAACGTATTACATTTTAGTTGAATTATTTCTATCGAGGATGATTAAACAATTGTTGGCTTATTCTTCCACTTAAACATTGGTGATGAGTCTGCGAGCGTACGCATGCTCATTACTGTTTATTTTCCGTATTCACCACGTGCTAAAAACATTACTAATAAACAAATGAATCACTTTGAAACAGATATAGCTTTCGTGCTTGACATCGTCTAGAACGCTTTAGTTTAGCCCCTAACTGAAAACTGACAATAAATGGAGAAAGACAATGGTCAATTGAAAATCAATCAGTCAATAGTTGGGAAAGGTATTGCATTCAGCCCGTTCCTATTAACAATTTTGCGGTACTGGAAGATGGAAGATGAAGGTATTTGTGCAGACGAGGCTTGGTTGGTTGTGGGCAAGTCACAATTGGAGGATGCCGAAAGGCCTCGACTGAAATGCCCTTCCCTTTTGCTCTCTCAGCAAAATGAAGTTTTGTTGCTTTTGGCTAGGAGTCTATGTAGACAAAATAGATGCAATTTAAGATACAGTTTAGTCTTTAACTCATGGTGCATGGCGCGTTTAGTCCTTCATGCTCTGTAAACAATAAATGTTAATTTTAAGCTAACACGAATAGCTTAAAATTGAGTATTAAAAAAGCTAAGACTCTTATAACAGTTAAAGGTGATCATATCTTTCTTGTTATTCTTGCTGGGGCAAGAACAGATATTAGTATTAAACGCGCTTTAGCGTATAAAATACGGATGTAAGCCTTCTGCTGCATTCCGTTGCTTACTTAACGTATTTTTCATTACGGAAACTTTAAGAGCTGCTGGCCAGTAAGGCTTTGAAAAGAAGCCAGGTCCGCTTCCCTGCAAAAGCCCGCCAGTACGGGGCTCTGCAAGCTGCTCCTGTCTTGGCAAGATTAGACGCTATTTCAGTTTCGAACGTAATTCGAATATCGTGAAGTTTTCACTGGCTGGTGCACCTTGCTGTACCACAATTTGTTCAGCATGAGGTCACACTAAGGCGTGCGCCTTGCACTCTTGCAGGCAGTAAGACACAAGCTACTAAGCCATCACTTAAATACTCGATTATAAAATAATTGGCTCTAATTGGGCGATATCTCGGTAACCAAACATTTTTGGATAGGTGTTGATAGCTCTTTTTTACTTTTCTTTACCTCCTTAGTATGCCCTGTAAGTTTGTCGGTTTTATTCCGAAAATTTATAACATTGAAGATGAGCGGACGAGTGGTCTCTCATATTAAGGGCAATCTTGCGATCTAAAGGCTTGGTGTTTATTTCATTCAAAAAAGGACTGCTTGAGAATTCTTCGTATTCTCCAGTTGAAATAAAAAAAAAATAAAAAATACACTACGCCAGGAGCACACACACAAAGAAGAAGCACAAGCTTATTTTCCGTATCCATTACTTATTTAACGTGAGCTTAATTAACGTGTGTGTGTGTGCTCCTGACTGATTTTTTTTTAATATGCAACCACACATTTTTAAAATTTAAATTTCACTAATGACATATAAACACAATTGGTTGGATTTGGAAAGTACCAGTACTTTCCAGTGCTTAAGAACCCATTGCAATGAACAGCCTAAAAACTAGGAGATTCGAACCGGAAACCGTGTTCTAAACTAGGGAAGAAAGAGCTAGAGATTGCTGCTGAAGGATGTGGGTTAGGGCAGTATATTTTATTTATCTTACTTTGATAATTTTGATAGTTTCATTTACAGTAATTAATTATCAAATTTTTATCGGTTTTTTTCAAACTGCTATGCATGAGCTAATTCAGCTAAAAATTAATTACGTGGTTCTCAGGAGTGGTACTAAAAAAAACTGACGCGTGTAAGCGGTATTTTTTTTTTATTGGTGATTTTTCAGGAGCGGGCGTTGCGTTTTTTTTTTTATCAAACAAAAGAAAATCATTACCTTACATTTTTTTAGGAGTACAATGTGGATGTTTTAATGCCAGGGTTAGCGTGCAAATGTGTATGTTTTAATGCCAGGATTAGCGTGCAAATGTGTATGTTTTAATGTCGGGATAAGCGTGCAAAATTTGCACATCAGTCATTCACAGTCATTCTTTAAATCTAAGTTTTTAGTCGGGAATGCCTCTGAATGGTCTTTAGATTCGTTTCGAGACGATCATGTGAATGGAGAAAAAGGCTTATGTGGTCATCGGCTCCATGAGGTGTTTGGTGAATGCGCTGATGCGTGATCGGAATTTTTTTTTTTAGACAGTGTCATAAAAAACGTTTCATGCGGTAAGAAAAAAACCCATGCGCGTGTTCCTGAGGTCGACTTTATTAATTTTTAGCGACCTAAGGAATGTAACTTTACATTTCGATGATTAATAGAATTAAAAAGTGTTATTGCTCAACTTTACAACAAAAGGTTGCGCACCTGCAAGCAAATTGATCAAGGATCTTCGTGAAGGTGTCGCACATCCTGTCGCCCAACTACAAAATGCGTCAAAGATTACAAAAAGCTTCGAAGTTTCTTTTATCTTATCAGAAGTGTTTGAACTAATCTATACAGTAAGTAATACAACAAAGGTTGAAACTTCCGTAGCAGTTTTTTCTTCAAAGACACATATTTGAGCTTTCAAAGTGACGGTGCTGGTGACGTCATCGAATCGGAAGTAAGAACACGTAAGTGAGTGAGCATGTTCTATGTACGCAACAAATTGTAGGTTTTCTCAAAATAGGAGTTTCTTCACTTCCGGAGGTTAATGATGTTTAAAATTGAGCGGTAGCAATAACTTTTCTACCACCGGATGTAATTAGTGAAAAAAACTGTCGACGCGATGAAAAAAGAACAATTTCGTGAAGAATGGTGTTCTTTATGTATATCCGATTTATTTATTGTTTTCCTTTTGATTTCAAAGGTTTAGATTTGGGATAACCTTGTGACAGCAATGGCGACGAGTGCCGATTTGGACTGCTATTTGTGTTTGCACATATCACGTTTTAAGCGATTTTAATGAATACGACGGACTCAGTTCAACTGACACCAGGGCCGCATTGACGTTACTCGGGGCACTGGGCAAAATTCTTGAGGGGGCCCCTCCCCTTCCCATTTCTCTTCCATGTAAACAGCTCCTTCTATAAACAAATGAAGAAAATTGTGGCAAAGGGAAGAAATTTTGTAATTTTTAATTTTATTTGTCAGTTATTTCTCATGTTACCTTTTAGAATTTTACTCATTTTCTCTCTATTCTTCCCAAGTTTTTTATTTTTTTTTTTATTTGAGTGTCAAACATTATGAGCGAAATTTTGCTTAGCTGAAAAAAAAGTTTTCGACAGGGCCGGGGGGCCCCTTAGAAATAATAAATAAATAAATAAATAAATAAATATTTGTTGCGAAGCAACAGGTCTGGGAAGGATCGGCTGCAATCACTAAAAGTCAGCCTAAAAGTGGGACGTGGAGGATGCCAACAGTAAAAGGTAAATGGCACAAAAGTTAAAAAAAAAATGGGGTATAAAGGGTCGGGGAGAAATGACCAAGCTAAAAGATATACAAAGATAAAACTACAATAAATTAGGCCCTTAGAACCAGGGGCCCTAATGTCCCTGCGTTAATCAGGCACTGCATGCCGCCATTGCGTTGTAACGCAGTCTGTCGACGTAACTCTAGAATGGTGGTTGCTATAACACTCATCCTTATAGCTAGCTACAGCAGCGACAGTGCGACTGCTTCGTCTGGTAACAATAACCAGCGCTTTTGTAGCTAGTAAACGTGAAAACGCTTACTAGATCGTCTGGAATACTGTCGTTGTCACCGGTGGCCACTCTCGTAGTAATACGTATAGTACGTTACCCCAACTCGTAGCCCTGACTGTGTCATTTAAAGGGCGAATAAGACCATATTACAGTCGTTGTAGCTAAATCAAGCCATCCCATGCAACGCAACAATTAAAAACCATTGTACACTGCATTTTATACATTAACTAGCTGAAGCCCGTGCTACGCACGGGTGGTGTTTGATGCACCGTTAAAAACACTGGGACGATTTCCTTCCTCATGTGTTTGTTACGGAATGCGTGTATCCCGTCTATGTGTTTTTGCGTACCCTGGCTAGGAAAGGGTGTTTTTCGTTTGCCTCACTCCCTCATTCAGCGTATCCCTTGTTCCGGAGTCCATACACTTACATTACATATGATTATTTCCTGCAAAAATGGTTGGAATACGCGTTTGTACATGTGAAATAAATAAATACGCCTTTGTACACCGGAAATAAATAAATAGGCATCGGAGACATTGTAAGGGAGGATTAAACAAACAAAGCTTCAGCAAGAGGGCGAGCGGGCTCATTCTTCCCACGGTAGCAAAGAAAAAGGGCGAGCAACCAACAATGAAAACGGATATGTGCTCTATCAATTACTTGCGGCCGTCTTGTGGCGGCCGTCTTGTGGCCGTCTCGTTGCCGTCCATCCTACGTGACAACTCGATTTTATTAATAAAGATATTAAGAAACAAATCGACATGTCCATTTTTGGTGTAAGCTGCTGTTTTATGTTCAAACGGCAATTTATACAACTCTTGGATTTTTCAAATGCTGTACTTCAATATTGCCCTTTTAGGGAAAATAATTAAAAACATACCCATAAACATTATGACAATGTTGCTTGACAACGGTTTCTATCACCCGCCAGGCGGGGTGGGACCAAAAACTAAATTCTTTCATTCGTTTATACTCTATAAAATGCTGTGTGGATTCGTTTTACTCATTCAAAGAGTGTTTCAAAAGTATTATATTTTAGTCGACAAGTTTAAATCGCTCCATTTGCCCTTTAAGATGGCCGTTCTTTAACACCCTGTGATTATGGTTTAACTTTTTTAGTTAATAGTTCGTCATCTTAATAGCCTTGCAAAGTGTATTATTTACTAATGCGAGGCATGTGAATTTCTGAGCTTGTCTGAATGTAATTAGATGATTCGCGCACTTTCTCTAGCCTGAATACTAATTGTAAATAAATTTCAAAGTGTTTTGGGAAAAAAATCGAAAGAAAAAATGCTGTAAGAATGCTATTATACGAAAAAACTATGCTAATTATGCTATTATTAATTATTATGCTATTATTGTTGAACACAATTTTCGTACAATCTTTAATTTCAATTTTTGTGGTAACGTCATTCATACGGGTTTACTTTACTATTGGTGTGAATTCTGCCGCCCGACCCGTAATGTTTAGGTGTCGGGTTCCTTAAAGTCTTGACATACTTTGACAAATTACCCCGTGCCTCACCCCACTCCATTAAACAAGCCACGAGGCCACGTGGTTCGCGGCATCAACCCTAATCTGCTGCACATGCTTAGAAATTAGATAAAGCGTCTGCAGGCCTTGCTATAAAAATAGCATTTGGAGCTGTGAAACTTCAAGTGGAGCCCCTCCCCTCCTTCTCTTCCCCCGTCCATCAGACGTCAACCACGAAAACGTAGCCTAATACGGTCCTATCAACTTAGTAAGTGGGTAAAGCGGAGTAACAGCGAGCTAGTTCCCTAACTATTTTTATTTTTATAATCGGGGATAACATCAAGTTCTCTGATCGAGCAAATTGAGAGAATATTTAGCACACTGAACCACGACCAAGTTCGAACCTTGGCTAAACTACAATCTGCCACGTTTGAAGGATTCTGTGATTCTTCCAAAACTTTCCTAGGCCTGAAATACGTTTGTCAGGGGTTAATAAAAGTCTTTCTGTTTAGTCTACGTGGAAGCTAACGTGGCTTCAATTGACTTAAAAGGGTATTCCTTCTTTGTCATTGGTTTCTCTATACAATGCGTATGACATACATATCCAAGAACGAGTACTTTAAAAAAAAATGTTTAAAAAAAAAAAGCCAAGTAAGGCGATCGAGTGTAGCTGAACCGGCTAAATTTAGAACTTGATGGCACGTTTTTGAATAAGAAAGAAGTCGAACACAAGGAAAACGCCATCACAGTGATTCGTACTACCAACCTAATGGTGGGTCCGAAAGAATGTCCAGTGTAGGACAGAATAAATCCTATAGCTGCTACTAAACGAACTTGGTAACTACCTTGACCGGCACGTGTGGTAAAAACTTACCCATGGTACCCTCTCCAGCTAACGATCAGATAAGTTACTTCACGCAACGAGCCTGAGCTCTGACGTCACCGTGATTCTCCCTGTCCATGGAGGAAAGGAAATGAAAATCCTCTTGGTCTCCTGGGCTAAAATGAACTACAGCATTTCCTACCCTTCCAAAAATGTGACGTCACAGCCTGACACAAACGAATGCCAACTCGCAGCATATTTTCTTTCAGCCCCCATCTGCAGCAAAACCGTCGCGTGACTGAATAGGGTTGGATGACTAAATATCAACCAACAGTAACTTGATAAGTTTGGGTGTCTTAAAACTTTCGAAGCAAAAATACGCTAATTTTTGTGCGCTGTTAGGCAGAACAATAGCGTCATCTGCTTCGAGCGTACCTTCCCAATCTGCCCTTTTCATCACGTGGTGACTATACATTCCATATGAGTAAATGGAAAAGCAGCATCAGCCTCAAAGCGCACAAGTGAATCAGCAAATTTGCGGTGTGCTGTTATCAAGCAAAACACAGAATCAAGCCAAAGCTTTTAGTCAAACAACAAAAACATTTAAAAAACACTGATTTGTTTATTATGTGTTCGTAATTTTACTAAAAGCTTTGACGTGGTTCTGTGTTTTTGCTTGACAATCAGACATATAGTTTGTCTCGAAACGTCGCACATTTTTTGATTCAATTGCGCTGGCTGATTCACCTTTCTGATTTTTCCTTTAGTGTATTATTTTTAACGCCTTAATATTCCAATTACATTCGACCGAAACTTTCACGATAGATTTTTGGCATTCGGGATAGGAAGCATTCAGGTTTACACCAATTATTCACAAAGACAACATTAAACTCGTGGCGAGTTGCTCGTCAAACACGATCCTCGTTGGCCATGGCCATGTTGTGTGTCAACAAGGCATGGCTGCATCGAAATTATCGTCATTTTCGACGTTTGAAAGTGGCGAGCAGCTCGACTGAAAATGAAACATCATCCCTGTCTCATGTATAAGCCAGTCATATTTTTAAGCCATTTAAAAATAATTTAAAAAATTTCTACTCGTCCGACCAGTCTGAATGAGTTTAGTCATTCAGTAAATACCATTCCAATACGAACCGGCTTACGCTCTAATACTTCATCTTTATTAAGGCGAAACGTTTTCCGTTGCCTAGGAAGCAGTCATCTTTGTGGAGGTAACTGCCAGCATTATCAAGTCAGAGCTTTTCACGCCTTATGCCGGCGGTCAACAATCTTAACGATCACATCAAATCTTAGAATAATTATTGATTGTAGAATATACGTGTGGTAATAACTCCCTCTTACTGACAAAACAATGTTTGCTTTACTATATTTAGCTCATCTTGTGTCGTTTCGGCTCATCTCGTGTCATTTCGTTTTGTGCACACGTAACTAAAGCCAGCTACCGGGGCACCAGCCATGCAAAACCTGCTAAATGTCCGATCCCTTAGGTTGCGAAACATACATTAAGGTTGTACGTATATCGAAAAAGAAAATATTACACTTGCTGAGAATTGCAACAGCTGCCAACACTTCCAAATAATAGCTCATTTTTAGGCCTAAGAAATCTGCTAACATGACATTGGCTTGACTAAAGATACCATTGTGTGCATATCCGTTTTAGCTTAATGCACTTATGTACCCTGGCCAGGAGCTAATGAAGTATACAGTCCTTCTCTGGCCGAATGACTGGATCACAGATGCTAGCTTCGCAGTGAATACGACGTTTATTGCTATTGCACTATTGTTATAGGCGACTCGCTTCCTTGCTGTACTACGCTTAAGCAGGTCTGAGTGCACAAGCATGTTATCATGTTATCTACTGTTGCTTAATGTTGGGCATGCACTCTTTTATCTTCACGTGACGGTGCCTGAGCCTCTTTCCAAGCCGATCTTGAATTTCGCGCTAGATATTCATAATTATAATTGCAGCGCGAGGGAGCGATGCGAAGCGTAGCCTATAATGGACACCAAATTGCAAAATTGGTTGGTCCGTTGGTTGGTTGGTTGCACTTTTGTAGTCTGGGTGGAGCCCAAACGAAAGGTCGGATTGGAATGAAATTTGGTACAGCGCTTGAAATCCCTAAAAGTATTGCTGAGCCAAAATTTGCCGTAAATCGAACAATTATTATGGAAGAAATTGCAGATTTTTAAATTTATTTCTAACATTCAACATTGTAAATTTGGAATCCTGAATAGTTAAGGAATTCTGATGAAGCATACACCGTGCTGGTGGCAGTGAAGTGATCTTTAAAAAACACGGAAAATGAAATTTTGATTGCTTCCTTTTAGCCAATAGCCTGTTTCGACGTAACTCAATGAAATAAAACATTTGATCGTTGCATATAACCACTATAGGAAGGAACGCAATCATAAAAAAACAAAAGGAGTCCATTAACGACACACATTAGTTTCATTTGAGAAATGAATGTTTGGAGAAGTTCACTTCAGCATGGCCACAAAAGTAGCGTTTACCCTAGCGATGGGAATCCCGAATATGGAACCTAAATCGTCGTTTCACGCCGAAGCGATGCATATAAAACGAAAGTACACCGCAGAAACGACGTTTTTATAACGCAGCACGAAGCAACAACATGCCTACGTCTAATAGTTTAAAGATCCCTCGTTGCTATGATAACGTGAAGCCTCAATACCGTGGGCCGTGGTGGCTTAATGAATAGGCCCATCCTCTAACGCAGCTAAACTAAACAGAAACGAAAGCCTATTAAAGTTAAGTGTCATATACGTATCAATACGTATCGCATTTATTTTAAAGCCTATTAAAATAAATATAATACGTAGCTTAGGCCTACTTGGGGGAAAAAAGCTAAAGTAAGACGAAGGCCAACAGGCAAAGAGCTCAAACTTAGCTGCGTGAATATTTCTCCCAGATTTGTATGGTATGGTACAAATATGGTAAAGTCAATAAAATAAAGATTAAATATAATTTTAAATCAATGTCTGTTTGCTCCACCTACAATAGGCCCAAACCTGTTTCCTAGTCCTAGGTTTGCAAGAGAACATCTCGCCGCCACATTTTAAGGTGCAGCACCTTCGTGCAGAGGCTATATCACTTGTTTACTTCTGCGTGGCAGATGAATCCACATCTGCAAGTACATCGTGTAACCGGGTGTTGCTGGTAGGGAGGAGAATCTGTTTCCAACATTTTTTTTTATATAATATAATATAATATAATATAATATAATATAATATAATATAATATAATATAATATAATATAATATAATGTAATAGAAATAATTTGTTGCTGGAGCAACAGGACTGGCAAGGACCAGGAGGCCGCTGACTGCCAGCCTAAAAGGGGAGGGTAATAACAAACGTAGGTTAAAAGGTGTTTTTTTCTTTCAAAAGCAGAAATTAAAAGCATGTGGATGAGACAGAAATAAAGCTAATTTAAAAACAAAATAGCATGGCCAAACAGATTGGAATAGGATGGCTAGGGTAGGGTAGGGTAGGGTCACGACTGCCTTACCACCAAGGTTAGATCTGCCAGGGACACAAAGGTCCCTGATGGCATCGTCAGACGTGTAGGAAATGGTAAGGGAGGGGAAATGGCCAATTGTCGTACATTATCACTAATTAAAAAAGATAATAATAGAAAAATGTATACACATAAAAAAATCATCACACATAGGTCCCTGATGGAATCGTCAAAAATTTTAACATTATTAGGTGACGGTGCCGAATGGGTTGTGAGCCGCTAGCCCCGATAGTTTTTCCGTGGCAGGGAAACTAACAAGCCCTCTTAATAAAAGGGGTAAGGTTTTCTGTAAGCAGCTCCCTGCGTTAGCCACGCTCCGAGTTCATGCATACCGTCCTTGAACGAAGGGCATTCCAAACCGGGACAACCCGGACTGCAAAAAAATGTCTTCTGCAGTCAAGGCGAGTCCCCTGGACCACAAGCTTCCAGGGATGACTCCAGGTATTATGAAGACGAGGGGTCAAAGAAGGGTAAATCGACCGAAATAAGATTATGTAGTATTTTATATGTTAGAATAAGGTCTAACCTTAGTCGACGAATTTCCAACAGCTCAAGGACTGCCCTGGAAAGCCGTTCTAGGTGATCAACATCTCGAAGTCCAGGGAGGCGTTTGGTGAATCTCCTCTGCACCGACTCGATCAGGTCTATGTCTTTCACCAAGTATGGTGACCAAACTGGTGTAGCATACTCGAGAATTGGGCGCACAAAAACTTTGAATGCCCAAACCTTTGTTTTGAGATTTCTCGACGTGAAGCAACGGTTTACCACTGCCAAACGACGGAATGCCATGGCGCTAACCTTCGAACAGTGCAGTGACGCCTTCAAATCTGATGAAAACCAGATACCGTGGTCACGGATTTCCTCGACAACAGGGAGAGTTTCGCCCTCAAGTAGATAGTAATAGCCGGGGGAATCGAGTCCAATATGGAAGGACTGGCATTTCGAGGCAGATAATGGCAACTGCCAATTTTTTGACCATAGAAGGACATACTCAATCTCATCCCCCAGTGCACGTGAGGGTCCAGTTGTCAACAATTCCGTTCTAATTTTGATGTCATCCGCAAATTTAACACCATATGGTGATGAAAAAGTCAGGGTTAAATCATTTACATATATATCAAAAACAGAATAGGGCCAAGCACCGAACCCTGTGGGACAACACACGGTACCCCGACTTTAGCAGAAATGTATGCTCAATGATTACTTGTTGGGAACGATTACTTAAAAAAGCAGATAGCCAATTAAAAAGAAGACCACTGACGCCACATCCATTTAGCTTTGTAACTAGTTTCCGGTGAATGACCGACTCAAATGCCTTTTTAAAATCAAAATACACAACATCGCTCTGTGCTCCAATGTCCAACGCGCTTGTCCATGTATCTAGAATGCAAAGCAGCTGGTAGGATGCCGTTCTACTAGAACGAAACCCAAATTGGTCGGGTCTCAAAATGGAAAACTCTTCCAGATAATGCAAAAATAAGTCCCTAATGATGGCCTCCATAACTTTGCAGATGATGCACGAAAGGGCTATCGGTCTATAATTAAGGGGGTCCGAGGGTGAGCCTTTCTTAAAATAGGGACAACGTAAGCACTTTTCCATATCTCCGGGAGTTCACCCTGCTCAAGGGACAACGTGAAGAGTTTAGAGAGTGGATAACAGATTTCGGCAGATATACGTTTGAGCAAAAAAGCGGAAAAACCGTCTGGTCCGCATGACATAATTGGTTTCAATTTCGTCAATGCAGAAAATACGCCTGCCTTGTCAAATTTCATCACACTGCAATTTTGGCACTGGTTGAAGTTCTGGGGCAAGGGAAGATTTTGGTTCCCGTCGTCCACAATAGAATTAGATGCAAAAATAGCACTTAACGCCTTCGAGAGGTTATCCACCAACATTATTCCCAAGGACACAAAAGGTGGTAAGGGACGAGAGGACTGGGTTTTCTGGCGGTAAAATTTAAAAAGAGTTGAGATGTTTCCATCCTGGATAATCTTCTTCTCCCGTTTGGCATGCCATGCTTCGACTGATTTGGAATACAGTTTTCTAGTCGTGTTATAGGCCGAAAGTGTATGTTCATTGCGGTCGGCCCTATAACGCTTCCACAGTGCGAGTTTACGGCATTTCATTTTAGTGAGGAAGTAAGGTTGGCAGCTGTTGCCCAGTGTGTTGATTTTAGGAGTGGGCCGTTCTGCAATAATCAATGTGACCAGACAAACTGTCAGAAAAGCAATTCCATGCACCCTGTATATGTGGATGTATAGAAAAAATAAGGTCGTCCCAATTTAACCCTACTAATGATGATTTAAGTGCCTGAAGGTCAAGCCTACTGGATGCTCCGTGGCTCAATTTTCTCTGGTCGCCAGTGTAGCTACCACAGTGGGTTAAGCTAAGTTTAAAAGTCACCACGCAATGGTCACTATTACCAAAGTGTGGTCCAACCTGCAGATCATAGAGAAGGCGATCGTCATCTGTGAAAATCAGGTCAAGTAAATTCGATCCACGAGTAGGTTTGTCGACCCACTGGGAAATACCAAGTGGCGCCAGCAACTCGAGGAAACGGCGGTGATGAGGGTCAGTGGCCTGACAAAGCCGCCAATCCACCGTAGAGAGGTTAAAATCACCCAGTAGTACGTTGGAATGACCCTCGTTCAGGGAATCAGCCATGAAATGGCACATATTGACTACTGCATCCTCTGATCTACTATCAGGAAGATAACAGAAGATAAAGCTAATATTATGATTTGGTATGCTAGTACCATCCCCTCAACCCGTGTTGATACTTCCACTAATACTGCGGCTATCCCAACACGGTAAGAATTAATAGCCCCCCTCCCCCACCACGGCTTCCACGATCACGTCTCACAACCACGTACTTTCTAAGGTCGGCAATCATCGCGTCAGTAAAATCAAGATGAAGCCACGACTCTACAACAAAGACAATATCAAAACATTCGACCTCGATCAAGTTCTGAAAACAACCAATATTACGAATTACACTTCGTGCATTGAGCATTGCACAAGACACAGTCCGCATAGCCGTGCTGCAGGTATTAGAAGAATTAAGTTTAGCACTCGGCGGGTGCCCAATTACATCACACCGTTTTCCGATGGAACATGCAACAAAGCGAGCGTAGCACCAACATTAAAAAAAAATATTTATATAATACTCCAACACGGACACTTCACTTAAGTCGTTTCATTTATTACTTCGATATTTGTTTCAATTACAGATAAAAAATTTACATTTATCAAAACAAGGCTCAGCCTTTCAATCAAGATATATGTATTATGGCCCTGGCTTATGAATGTTGAATATGACGTTTTGAAATTATTAGTAAAATAATTTATTTGTACTGCATACGTGCAGGGTGGTCCATAAAAAACGCAACGGCAGATGTCTGCCCAAGAGGATAAAAAAAGTCTAAGCGCAAACTTTTATATAACTCCAAAAATGGAAAATTTACTTAATAAAACTGAAATTCTTGGAGTTAGTCGTATTAGACTTCTGCTTAAAAAAAATTCGTAATCCAACACAATTAAACCCAAGAACTCAATAATTCTGCAAACCTATTTCAAGGGAATGAAAGAGCCGCTTCAAAAATTGCTTGCTTTGCAAAGCCTTCTGTTACCATGCTCTTAGAAAAGTGACGACGCCTATAAAACCAATCGATAAAATGACACAAGAAATAGCTCATTACGTGGTTTATCAAATTAACGTTCTCTGCTATATAGGGACTACTAAACAAACTAAATGAAGAACTCGTTCAATTTCTCGAACTTGAAGATAAATGATAAATCAAATTTTTTTAGTGCAGCACAGACTAAATACAGGGCATAAATTATTAAAGTGTTGTTTACAGAACAGCGATAAAATCAATTTCGAAATAATTTGTATTTTGGCTCGGAAACCCCCAGGGCACAATCATGCGTTTCCTGATAACAAATATTGAAAACAGCACATCCCTAAAGATAAGACATTTTTGTAGCTAGGGCTACAAACCTGTTTGTGCACAAGCTTGACCCGCTGTAACTCATTTCCAACCTGCATTCACAAGGCGAAGGTGACTAGTACCCTTCTATCAGAACCTTGAATCCTGACTTAAAGGGACATAACCTCTCCCTCTTTTCGAGCATCCTGCGTTTACAGCTTTTCCACCCGTTACATAAGTTTGAGTGAATGTAGAAAATTCGTCTCGAACCTGGGGAAAAAACAGAAAATATAAGCTTTTACCAACATTTCATACGTTTAAACTAATGTTGCAAAATTCAGTCACATAGGAAAACCAACATGGAGTCATGTACCGTTAAAGCCTTTGCATTCCGTCATTTGGCTTGAAAATGGAGTGCAGTTATTCCGAAACGTTTTACGTTATGTACTTTGACGTGTACTTTACTAGTTATCATTTTTTTGTTCATCCCTGTCGGGCGCATATGCCCACTCTCTCTTTACCCAGCAACCTCGCTTGCGTTGTCATCTCCTTATAACCCCTCCCCCCCTCCACCCAAGAAGAAAAGTTCATTAAAACTGTGAGAATCAACCAAACAAGGGCGTTTTAAAGAATGCAGCTCGACGCCAGAAGTGACGGTAAAATAACAAAATAAACAAAAGCTTCCGGTATTTGTCCCCGGATTCTGCGTTGGTAGCCCACATCCGTCCTCCAGATCTTCTCGATGGTTTGTACGCCCATCAATGAATCAGATATAAATTCGTGTAAAACAAACAAATGGCGCCCCAGTCATTGCTCCAAATGGAAACAGCCACGCACTCCAGTTCCGGTCTGAACAGACAGACACGACGACAAGCTCCTTTACTCTGTTTCGCATCGCGCGTCACTAGAATATAAAAAAAAGTGAGTAAATAAAAAAAAACCATAAACAATAGAAACGGGGGAATTCGTATATTTGTATTCGAATTTGGTACGCTACAGTCGTTATCATGGTGCCATGTAATTTCGGACACCTGTACACAATTATTCGTATCTTACACCACATACTAGTTTGTGGTGTTGAAGGAATGGAGGGTGTTCTTTTGGGGAAAAACGAATAGATACGAAAAATTACAAATTAGTTATGGATCTTTGTTTGTGACTGTATCGCCCTATTATGGCAAAAAATGCAAATAAACTTTTCTTAACGATTAATATTTTGTTTTTTAATTGTGTAAAATACTTTTGTAATGGATATCGATCGATAATGTGCTAAAATTAATTTTCATCACAGCTCATTTTGCATCATTACCGGGTGGGACTAAGGCCTATTCATGTTTGAAACGTTTCGTTAATTATTTTAAGCAGTTAATCTGTGATGTGCACCACTCAATTCCGCTGCTCATCTGAATTCTATGACCAGTTAATTACAGCCTATGAATCCTAATTCCGGCCCAATTCCAGATTTAGCCTATTGTGGCCATGAAAAACCAATTCAGTTAATTTATTGTAATTTGCCATTACAGCCCTCCCTCCCGTTGAATAACATCTCTGTAATGTGTGGTGCAGTGGCAACCCGGACCACTGCACTGTGACTGAGGTTGGCGCTAATGACCAAGTTGTCGACGCGCCATTAAGCCTCAATTCTTCCCCCCCCCCCTCCCGTTGACTGGCTTGGCTGCAATCAAGGGTAATAAACGTTCAGAAGAGTTTGGAACTGAATAAGCTAAGATCAGATAGTAGCATTCAGTCAGGAACAAATGAACAAATGAAATATTTGTTTGTCTCCATAGTGTTTCATCGTCTCCTGCTTTGGCTAATCGTACCTAAAATGTTCCAAGAAGGCATTTTCGCTTTTTTGGTCATTCTTAACTGACAGGGAAAAATCATTTCCGATGTACGTTCTAGTTTAGCTTTTCTAGGGACTGCTAATGCGCACTAAAGAAAAAAAAAACACCCTAATACACGGTAACTGTGCTTGGTTCCACCCAAAGGAAAGTGTCCACACACTACTGCCGGATTCCATACGTGTGTGAGGAAAAAATTACAGCTAGCAGCTACCACCTACCAAGACCACGATGAAATTCAATGAATGAATTAATTAAGTTTTTTCATTTTGGCCGGAATTGCTAAGTCGAGTTAATTCGTGGACATGGTTGCTCTAATTTCAATTATCGTGCCAGGGCTTGAGCCTCACTAGCGAACCCCTCTCCTACATGACCTTGAATTTAAGAATGTACGAGGCTACACCTGTAACGTTTGCGTGGGTGTGCCTGTATTATTAGATCTCTCCCTCTGCCCCTCGAAACTGAGAGAAAAATGGGCAAGCCCAAATCAATTAGGACAGTTGTGACGAATTCACCGTCGCCAAAGGGTTTTGAAATCGTAGGTGGATGATAGGGAGGAGATTAGTTATAAAAAAAAAACAACACACGTGATTGAGTGTCGGTGGTTGGATGCCACTAGGACAGAGAAAAAAAGAATTCATCCAACACCAATTGGTACTACTTAGCTTAATATCATTAAACGTTTGGTTGTTTTTCACGTGTGCGTTGAAAATTGATTGATCCATTTATGGGAGAGCCTTGGCAAAGCCATGCGCCCTCTGTCACACTTACAGTCAATTACTGAGTTACACAAATAATTCATACAAACACCGTGTACCTAGTCGCATGCGCACACTAAACTGTGTACAAACGTTGTCGCGTACCTACATTACACCAAGGGCCATTTTGTACAAGCACCACGTGCGCAACTCCACTGTGTACATACTTAATTGTGTACTTAAATGCATGCCAACCTACTCCACTGTGTACAAGTCCCACTGTGTACAAGTCCCACTGTGTACCAGTTCCCACTGTGTATCTAGTCACTCACAAAGTTATGCTGTCGTGCACTTACACTACACCACCGTGTACCAATTCTATTGTGTATGAGTACCTGGCCGCATGGTCACACTACAATACTGTGTACAAGATACACTGTGTACAAACGTAGTTGCGTACCAACACTGTGTGCAAGCACCAACGTGTGCGACTCAACTGTTAGAAGACAAGAGTTTGATCGGCCCGAGTTTTCCGTCAACAATACATGTCGACATTTTCCGTCACAATGCTGGCCACCTGGCCTTTTTCATTGCGACCAAGCAAAGAATGAACAGGCTCGCCCTTTATCATTGCTATAGTGCAAATAATAAACATTCTCCCCTGATTAATTGCTTCCATAAAGAGAGTGAACATGCTCGCCCTATCACATTAACTTGTTTCGTTTTTATTGGCTATCACAATGCTTGTTTTCCCCGTCTGCCGATCCTCGCTTATGGTTCAAACTAACGATATAGTGTATAGATTATGAACATCCCAAAAGACGACAGGTACAAAAGGCAGACAAAAAAAAAAACAGTAACACTTACAAAAAATTAGGAAAATTGTAAATTTCGTCTTAAATCTTAAACCCTGAATACGTGATAACTTAAAAATAACACTAAATACAGCCTAAAAGCAAGGCTCTGTGCAATGGCGTGTAAGAAATTCTCAGTTGAGCCGTTTGGTTTATCATGTACTTTCTGGATAAACGTCCCTTCTTTTCACACTGGTGGCGGGGTTCCCATCTTTTGATACCAACACCTTGACTACACTACCCTCTGGCCCAGGGTGAGAGAGCAGCTTGGGGCAAGTGGTTTGGGGACTACTCTCCTTCTTGATTGGGACCTGGGGTCCTTTCTGGATCTAAGCCGGTTTCTCTGCTCCCCAGGTACCCATGGATGTGGTGTGATTCGGCCATCCGGGCGCTGGACTCGGAATGCTGGAATGTTGGACTTCTTTTAGGAAGGCTGGGGAGGGGGGATTGGTGTTGCTGTCCCAGATGTGCGCCGAGATTCTAGTTTAGGTCTTCGTTGGCTATCATCTGCCTTCGTGGGTGAAATCATCGCCATTTCGGACATAGGCTTAGACCTGGGTGTTCCAAGTTTCTGTATCCACTCTGACTCTGCGTCGGGTCTGGGCTTCCTAAGATGGAGTTTCCGCTCTTTAGAGGTAACCCATCCGATTGTGGCAGAAGTTGGATGGAAGATATACACTGCTATGCAAAACGGAACTGTGGTTTCATTTCGATGGATTCCAGGAAACAAGGGGGTCTCCGGCAACGAATTGGTGGATGGGCTGGCAAGAAAACGATGCGTCGCTGGGGTCAACCAGGTACAGTTCTCGGTGGGACCTCGGGAATTACGTCATATTGTTTCCTCCTGCTGCCAGGATCTGTGGCAGAAAAGGTGCGAGTCCGCCACAACTGGAAGGGTCTTGTTTGACCTACACGCAACTGTCTCGGCGCCGGCCATTTTGGAGGGGCTGCCCAGAAAGGAAGCGAGTCTCCTCTACAGCTTGCACACGGGGCATGTTCAGTTTCGTGCTCACCAGCGCCGGCTCGGGTGGAGCTCCTCCCCAGTGTGTACCTGTGGCTCAGTTGAGGAGTCGGTACACCATTACTTGGTTTCCTGCCCCCTGTGGGTGGTCATCGTCGCCTCCCACTGTTAGAAGGGCATGTTCCCTTGAGGGAGATTTTGGGATAATGAGATAATGTGAATGCTGGGCACACCCTACGTGTCGTGTTGGGTTTCTGCAAGGCAACGGGTCGTTTTGGGGAATTTGGTTCCTTGTTCCTTGTCTTCTTCCTCGGAACCCCTTGACACAACGTGTCCAAGCTTTGCTTTCCCGCTTGCCTGGCCAGCGGAAAACCGTGCTTTTCTGCTGGATCCCGGGCCATGTTGGGATAGCAGGGAATGACAAGCTGATTCTGCTGCGAAAGGGGCCCTTTCTGGCCCTCTCGGTAGGGATCTCAGGCTTGTTCCCTCAGATGCCTTTCCAACTCTGCGTCTGAGGTTACACGCTTTTTGGCAAACCTCGTGGGACAGACAGGACGGCAATAAGTTACGGGCCATTAAAGGCACTGTCGAGGAGTGGCACTCGGCGTGTCGCCGCAGTCGCCGTGAGGAGGTTGTGTTGGCCCGTTTGCGAATTGGTCACACCAGACTTACTCACTGTTTCCTTTTGCGGGGGGTTGACCCTCCTGAATGTTCTTGGTGTCGACGGCCACTTACGGTCCGGCACTTACTTGTTGATTGTCGCCATCTTGATGGTGTTCGTCGTCGGTTCCATCTTCCGCATGACATTGCGCGTCAATTGGGCGATAAGTCTGTCCTCCTGTCCGGTGTTTTTCAATTTTTGCAGGAGGTACAGATGTATGACAAGATTTAGATTAGGGGTTTGAATAATATCTCTGTAATGTGTGGTGCAGTGGCAACCCGGACCACTGCACTGTGACTGAGGTTGGCGCTAATGACCAAGCTGTCGACGCGCCATTAAGCCTCAATCCCCCCCCCCCCCTGTCTTCTTTGTTTCCCTCGAGTTTTGGTTCTGTTTGCGTACAGGACGTCTCTACCGAGCATCGGGGGGGGGGGGGAGGAAGGGTAATGATCTGTTAGCTAGTTCGTTCAATCGTGTTCCTTGCCCCGGTGGCCGGTTCTTCACAGTATTTCCGGTCTAGCTGGATTAGGTATAAGTTGAGTTAAGGTTCATTTAGTGTAGAGCGTATAACTTGTAAAGTTTTTTAGGCTTTCAACAAACAAATAAACAAATAATACTGGAAGTGAATGGAAGTGAAATACGAATGGCTAGTACAAAATTGGCAGAATGGCTTTCTTTCTACAAAAGCGACATGTTGATTGCCCTTAGTTATTAAGGCAGAAGAAGAACCGGTTCTTGAAAATTCGTCTTTTTTTGCATCTGACTTTTTAAGATGTTTTGATTTTATGTTCTTGTGAAGATTCTACTCTTTCATCATTAATACGAGAATGATTACCGAAATTATTCTGAGCTAAACAGTTTTGGCGAAAAGGTTTCCTGGATTACTTCAAGGTCAGACTGCATGAAGTCTAATTTTGGACTGAACTCTGAAGTCTATATCATAAACAAAACCCACAAAGATGAAAGAACCCGCCAAGTTTCAGCCAGAGTAGTGATATTGGCATATTATTAACAAGTTTTCTGCATGATGTACTAACCGTCGCCGAAAAGTGTTCCCCTTACAAAGTAGTGACATCACCCCCGCCAACAAACAACCGCCAATCGAATCCCTCCAACTATTAGGTCAAAAGTTAAACATAAAATCTAACCACTGTTTTGTGGGAGCGTCCATTCTGGCTTCCTATAAGCTATAAGCGTCGCACTAATACGTGTAAAAAAATGTCCAGCGACCCAAAAAACAAGCTGGAGATTCTTTTACACGTATTAGTGCGACGCTGATGGCTTACATGTCTTTTTCTAATATCTGTTCCTTTATAGCTTTAAGTTTTTTAAGGCTTACATCCGTATTTTATACACTTAAGCGTTTTTTAATACTAATATCCATTTTTTTCCTTGTCTCAGCAAGAATAACACAGAAAAGAATACTGTAATCACCTTAAATTAACTGTTATAAGAAAGCCTATTTAATACTCAATTTTAAGAGCTATAAAATTTGAAGATGGGTTCTTTGGTTCGATCTCTACGTGGGAGCAAAATTTCCCGAAGAAGAACAACAACAATAATTGTAGTCACATTGAAATAGCGTTCAAAAGGCCATAGGCCTTCATCATACGTAAGTTTTATGTTGTAAAATTGAGCATCGGTTCGTTGGTTCGATTTTCAGGATTAGTACAGCTGTTACGGGCCAGAATTTGGGCTAATTATGAACATCGAGCACTTGAAATTTGGTACACAAGTCAATTCTTAGCTAATAAATCGAGCTAGCTATGGAATCTCTCGAGATATCCTCTAAGGCCCCTTCCTGTCCCCCTACCACACTCACCTGTAGTACTACGAATTTTGGTACTATGAATTTTGGCTAACAAATTCCAATTCCCAATTCCAAATTCCAATTTTGGCCAACAAATGACCAACAAATTCTTGCTGATCGTGCTAAATCGTGAATTGGTACATAAGTCATTCTTAACAGTACAAATCGAACTAGAATTTGTTGATCATCAACCTCATGGAGAGGACACAGGGAAGCACTGGGGGTGGCTGTATCTCATGGGGTTCCATGTGTAGTTGGATTTCCACTGGTACAATGGATGCTTTTAGTACAATGGATCAAGAATTTGTTGGTCATTGATGCTTCATGGGGTGCCCAGGTAGTTTGGGGGGGGGGGGGGGGGGGGGGGGGGAGTCTGTGGTGGTATTTCATGGGGGTCCATGGCTTGTTCAATTACTAACTTTGTACCAAAATGCATGTTTTCAGTACGATCAACAAGAATGGTTCGGAAATCAACCTCATGGAGTGGGAAAGGGGGGAAGCACTGAGGGTCCTTGGAGAATATTGCGGAAGTTCCATAGCTAGTTTGATTTCTACTGCTAAAAATTACTTGTGTACCAGATTTCATTCTTTTAGCGCTATCTGGAAAAATGTGTTTATCAGGTCTCAAGGAGGGAGCACGGGGGGGGGGGGGGGGTCGTTGTGGTGCCTTGCAGGTTATCTCGAGGTTCCATAAATAGTTCAATTTGTACTACTATGAATGACTTGTGTATCGCAATTCAAGCATTTAGGCCGATCTGCAATAATTTGTTGGTCAAGCACCAGAGAGGGGCCATAGGTTAGCGCTAGGGGTCCCCTTTGGATATTTCGTGGAGGTTCCATGGTTGGTTTGATTTGTAATGCTAAGAATGACTTGAGTGCCGAGTTTCATGCTTTTTGCTCGATCCGCAAGAATTTGTTGGTCAAACCTCAGTGAGGGGGCACAGGGGGGTGTCAGGGTCCCTTTGTGGGTATTTCATGTGGGTTCCATGGCTGATTCGATTTATGCTGCTAAGAATGACTTGTGCGCCAAATTTCATGATTTTAGCTTGATCTGTAAGAATTTGTTGCCAAAGCCCCTGGGAGGGGGCACGGGGCGGGGGGGGGCGGGGGGGGGGGGAAGGTGCTGAAGACACTTGGGGGTATTTCATGGGGTCCAAAACTTGTGTACCAAATTTCATGATTGTAGTTCGATTTACAAAAATGTGTTAGACCACTCAATGATTTCTGCCCAGTGCTTTACAATAATAATTGCTCTGCCGATGAGAATACTGCTGTCACATCAAAATCATGTTCAAAAGGCTCTGGTTGGTGTTAATACCTACATTTTAAGCTATACAAATTGAAAATCAGTTCATCGGTTCGATCTCTAGGTTAGAGCAAACATTCTAGCCCATTTGGCTTTCCGTGTCTAGAATATTGTAGTTACATTAAAATAGCCTGCGAAAGGCTCTAGGCCTTGTCCATACCTACGTTTTAAGCTATAGAACTCTAAAATCGGTTCAGTGGTTCGATCTCCAAGTGAGGACAAAGATTACATTAATGATTTCTCCCCAGTACTCTGCAATAATAGTTGCTCTGCCGACTAGAATACTGCAGTAACATCAAAATCGGGTTCAAAAGGCCCTGGTAGGTGTCAATACCTACGTTTTAAGCTATACAAATTGAAAATCGGTTCATTGGTTTGATCTCTAGGTGAGAGCAAATGTTTTAGCCCATTTCGCTTTCCGTGTCAAGAATATTGTAGTTACATTAAAATAGCCTGCGAAAGGCCCTAGGCTATGTCCATACCTACGTTTTAATCTATAGAACTTGAAAATCGGTTCAGTGGTTCGATCTCTAGGTGAGAGCAAATGTTTTAGCCCATTTCGCTTTCCTTGTAAAGAATATTGTAGTTACATTAAAATAGCCTGCGAAAGGCCCTAGTCTATTTCCATACCTACGTTTTAATCTATAGAACTTGAAAATCGGTTCAGTGGTTCGATCTCTAGGTGAGAGCAAATGTTTTAGCCCATTTCGCTTTCCGTGTAAAGAATATTGTAGTTACATTAAAATAGCCTGCGAAAGGCCCTAGTCTATGTCCATACCTACGTTTTAATCTATAGAACTTGAAAATCGGATCAGTGGTTCGTTCTCCAGGTGAGAGCAAAGAGTCCCAAGAACAACAACAAGAAATGGCCACGCTCTGCGCGCCAAACGGTTCTATTGTTGTCATTAAAATTTGTAATGCAGTGAAATAGTAACGACACGACCCCAAATACCGAATTTCGTTGGTCTATTTCAATTCTGGGCCAAACTGTAAGAGTTCAAAGTTAGGCGTTTAACATGGAAGTTCATGCTGAGGCTTACGTAAGGACCGCTACCGTGGTCCTTGATATTGTGCGCCTTGCCTATTGTAACCCCATTAGTACATAATAATAATAATAATAATAATAATAATAATAATAATAATAATAATAATAATAATAATTTTATTGCTCACTTGACTCGAAGTTGTTGTCAACTTGTATGAGTCAGCAATACAAAATAAATATAAAATACACTTATTTACAACAATATACAGAGAAAAAAAGTAAAAAGAAAAAAAAGAAAAAATTTGCCAACTAATTACAAACATGTATCATTACACAAAGTTACAAGTTTCGCTACATGATCACCACATCCATTATGAAACAGTATTTAGTAGAAATTGAAATGTAATTGTTCAATTTATTTGTTGCCTAAAAGCCAGACTTTTAATTTGGGTTTTAGTTCACTTATGCTTTTACTATTTAAGATTTCTTTTGGTATAATAATAATAATAATAATAATACTTTATTGCACAAAAATTCTCGAAGCTCGAGAGCTTGTATGAGAGGCAGCACATAAATACAAAACAATACAAAAACAGAAAAAAAAATCATAACAATACAGAGTAATATTAACTTGCATCAATTTGTAGTAGGCTAGTGTAACATTCTGCAGGTTATCCATATATTCATTTATTTATTTATTTATTTATTTATTTGTTAAATTGTTATAATGCATTTACTTTAAAGATTTTTAGTTTTAGTTTTTAATTTCCTAGTGTTGTGAAAATTTATACAAGTCAGGATTTACCATCAATCCGCACTTGGATTCCCCATTTAGAGAATCAAGATTTCTTAACTTTTTTTTTAATGTATATTTTTTATTACATGGTGTAAAAACTTTTGAAATATGAGCCTTGTTAATAAGAATTATTTATTCACTAAGAATCCATTCTTTAATTATCTTTTTGATGTTGTTATGTGATAATTTGTCCCTTATATTTTTTGGAATTTCATTTAAAATCGAGGGAACAATATGCGCATTGCATCTCTTGCCATAGGAATTCCTCCAAGTTGGTGTTTTTAACCATGCATTGTTATTTCTTAGTGGTCTGTCGATTCTTATTTGATATGTTTTGTCAAAGAAATTGTTGTAAACAATTGTTAGCCTATAAAGGTTCATAAAAGTTAGTAGCCTATTTTCGCGTGTTACCTCCTGTGTGGTTTTTTCCTGTAAGTTAAAGAGTGCTTTGGCTGCTTTATTTAAGATCCTTTGTAGGCGGGTCAAATGACATGTGGAAGTGGAACCAAAGATTGTACAAGCATACCTAACATTTGACATGACCCAAGCATCAAAAAGACAAATTTTGCAGTTTTTATCCAGGAAATATCTTACCATGTAAAGTGAAGGAATAATTGCTCTGATTTTTCGTATAATTTCATCAATATGTTGGTCGAACTTCCAGTTGTCATCAAGAGTAACTCCGAGATATTTAAGATTAGATACTTGTTTCAGAGATGTGCAGTTGCATGGAGCTGTTAAGGAACATGATTCAGAATGTAAATATATTTTACAGTTAAGCCTGGCAGTGTGGGACGTGGTTATATGCATGAACATTGTCTTTTCTTGACTAATAAAAAGTTCATTATCGCGCAGGTAATTACTTATTTTATCGAAATCACAATGTAAATTTTTTATCATAATGTCCTGCTTTTTGTGAATAGAAAGGAGGAAAATATCGTCTGCATATAAACAAATGCTCGAATGGAGAGTAATCTCAGTAATATCTTTTATATATATAATGAACAAAATTGGGCCTAATACAGAGCCTTGCGGGACTCCATATTGCATTCTGTACCAATCACTTAGATCCTCATCACTTTCACGCTACTTTCTCTTTCCAACAGGAAACTTAGTAAAATTCCCAACAGTTTACCTCTAATGCCAATGTTAAATAATTTTTTCCCAAGAATTTCGATATCTAGGATATCGAATGCTTTTTTCAGATCGATTGCAATTGTACCTACATGTTTGCTATCATGAAGGGCAGTGTTAATTTTATTATTAATGTTGCTTAAGGCATCCAAAGTGCCAATTTTGAGTTGGAAGCCAAATTGACACCTGTTTATAAGTTTGTATTTTGAGAGAAAGCCTAAAATTTTGTTTGCAAAAAATTTTTCAATGATTTTATCGAGTACAGGAAGTAGTGCAATTGGTCTATAGTTACAAAAATCATTTTTTTTCCCTTTTTAAAAATTGGTCTAGTTATCTGCCTTTTAAATTTAGAAGGCCAAATTTTTGAGTCAATAATGGCAGAGATGAGTGCAACCAAAAAGTGCGCTGTTTTTTTCCTTTGATTGAATAAAATGGTCTAGGAAAAAACCATCATAACCGCAGGAACTCTTTATTTTTAAATTATTAATAATCGATATGATCTCAAAATGGTTTGGTTTAATAATCTGAATTGTGTTGTTTATCTTATTCATAACAGGAGCGTTATGTGCAATCACTTTTTTATTTATGCTTCCATAAGAATTTAAGTTTCTCCTGGCCATTTGTATTTTTTTCTGCTTTTTAAGTTCTGGAACTTCCTGTTTAAAGAAGCAAGCAAACTGATTAGCAATAACGGAGTTGCCGACAAGTGGGAAAGACGAACGAATTGTTTCATCAATTCTATTTTTTTTACTTTTTTTGTTAGTTTTACCACCAATTATAATAATAATAATAATAATTATAATGTTGCAGCATTATCTACCGAAATCCACATCTCGGCCCTCTTGTAGCAATACAACGATGCAGGACACAACAATGAACGACGGCTGTTCTTTGCAGTCCGGTGCTGAGAACTCTATTATTTTTTTAACGAAACCCGTGTTACACGTCCTATTGTGTAAATCTAATGTACTTTCTAAACGGCAAGTTATTTTTTATCACAATAAATACTGAAAACGGGCAATATCGGTAACATATCAAGCATTAAAATTCATTACAATGTGACACCCATTGTGAAAATTAAAAGTTGCTCCTTTAAAGCTGTCTTTAAAATCTGTAGTTTCGGTGGTATATTTTTGTTTATTTGTGGAGATGGTTAGTTTCCAAGTAAAATGTTGGAAGCACTGACAAGGGCGCCCGCTAAACAGCAAACGAAAAAAAAAGGATGGGGGCTTTTTCTGAGGACTTTTTTTTGGGACGTGCCTTATTTTGGTCTAATCGGTGTTATGGATCATCGAAAAAGCCTTTGTTTAAATGTTTTTGATTTTTTTAATAGATTTTCTTCATGATTCTGTCTACTAAAAGGGCAAAAAGACAAAGAAAAAGGGCAAAGGGGGATGGTTTTAGCCCCCTAGATAGGGGCGATCTTGCGCACCGACTTCCGACACCACCATCTCCAACATTATATCACGTAATCTCTTTCAAAATATATCCATCAATCGACAAATCAAACAAATCCTTGATTGCCAAATCCGAAGCCGTAATAGAACACTATACGAAAAAGAAAACGTTTTTTCCCTTCCCGCCTTGCATTGTTGGACTACTCCGTGAACTATATGATTATAGGAGTCGCGTGCTTCTTCATTGTAGGGCAGAGATGCGGACATCGGTCGATAAAGTTATCGCCTGCTTCCCTCGTGCAAAGAACTAACAATCGCTGGGGCCTGCGGCCCTCGACATTGTTAGTTCTTAGCACTCGGAAATCAGGCGATAACCTATACTGGTAACATTTTGACATTGTTAGCCCCGCCGCCTCCTCCTCTACTACTCCTCCTCCTGTCCAATTTTCTAATACTACTACTATTTTCTATCCAAGTCCTCCTATCCAATTTTCTGAAATTCTCGTGCGCAAACGAACTCTAATATACACGGCCTGCTACAAAACGGTTGAGATAAAAATTGCTTGCACCAGGGGCAATTGGAAGGTCTTCCACTGTTAGGGACCAAACTACGCCCCTTTTACTAGTGGGTGGTATCACAGTTCTACCAATTCCACCTGCCACAAGTCTAGCAGACTAAGAACTACGTCTCAGAAAGTTTTTTTGAATCGGTTTGTGAAGTTCGTTTACAGATTGATCAATTTCGTTTCCTCCCTCCCCCAAATTACAAATTTTCATTATTTGTTTAACTATCAAGGCGGTTAATTTTTCTCCCCAAGCTAGGGAAGGATTCTGCCGCACTCTTTGGGCTTTAGACGCTAGAATTTCGTCGTCTGGCGTTTCGATCATTTAAGTTGTAGCTTTTGGAATAGGCAATATCGTGTTCTTTGCACACTTCATCTAGTTTATTTATTCCCGAATCTCCTCTAGCTGATCTTTTCTCTATTTTCATTTCTGGCTTGCAGTACTGGAACCCTGGCAAATGCAATTCCATTGGTATATGGTCTGCAATTTTATTTACGATTTCCTTGCCAGATTTGATAAACTAAGGTTTCCTGGTCCCACATATATCGCAAATCATGGCCTCCAACTACCTGTTATATTATGAGATAGTAATAATCGGAAGTGTCAATTGGATAGAAGCATGCCGTTTATATTTCACGCATATCAATTTTCATTTTTTTAAATTTATCATTTTTTTTTTAACTTAGAGCTAAATTCCGATGTGTGGCTTTTTTTTTCTCGATCGGAGAGGACACATCTTTGCTCCAACTCCAATAAAATTTAGAACATTTTGTTTCTGTGACCGTCATGCAACACCTGTGTGGACGCGTACAAAAACATCAATCTCGCTACCAACTCATTGGGATCGTTGTAACTTGTAATCCATTACACGGCTTGTTTATTTTTAACCATGCCATCTCCCTTTGTCGTCGTTCTCACATCCTCCCAAATAGGTCTCACGATCGATGTCTATAATTGACAACCATGTTAGATTAGTATAGGGCTTTTTAATAGAATAGTATAGAATAGAATAGAAAAAGTCGGTGCCAGCTAAAAAAGCTATATGCAACCCCCCCTCCCCCAGCCCCAAGGATCGTTGTATTGATAGATAGCGTGAGTATTTGTCAAGAGAGTGGCGTACGCTTCCAATGCGCTGTACGCTTCCACTGCACTGTACTTCCAATGTACACTGTTGTTCTTCGAGAACAACAAACTCCAACACCCATGGCCACCGGCTGTAACTACATCTCTGTTGATGAGCAAATTATCTTGGGTAGGGGCTTGGTCTCACGTGACGGTCTCCACTTAACACATACTGGAAAAATTGCTCTGCAGGAAGAGCTTGGGAGGGTGCTGTCTGGCCAGGGAAACTTGGAACTGTAAATGGGATGTTTACTGGGGGTTTAAGCCCGGCCCAGGTGACTTTTGGGGGTATGCTTACAGACGGGAGAACTCTTGGCTTAAACTGTGCTTTGCTTAACGCTCGAAGTGTGATTGCCAATTTGTGTGATTTCCATGCCCTTTTAACTTTGCATAGTTTTGATTTGCTTTTCGTGGTTGAAACTTGGTTGAATTCCACCATGACGGATTGTATGGTTACTGGGGGCCGCCCTTACGATGTTTTTAGGAGAGATCGTGGTACTCGTGCTGGTGGTGTCATGGTGGTCCATCGCAGGGGTATTGACCTTGTCTTGGATTATACGTCTAGTGTGGCTGAGGCAATCACAGTAGTCCTCATTTCATCAAAACTAAATTTCATTCTCGGTTATATCCCAGATGGATACGATGACCTGCAGGTCAAACACATGTGCGACTTTATTAACTCTTCCATTAAACCGCACTTCTCTAATGTGGTCATCGGCGATTTTAACCTCTCTACTGTGAACTGGCAGTCAGTCAGAGCTACAAACGCTGTCCACCAAAATTTTCTGGATGGTATTGCCATCCATGGTCTTACTCAGTTAGTATCTGAACCAACCCGTGGGCCAAATATTCTCGACCTACTTTTCACTGATGATGACCGCACTGTGTTTGATGTGGTGGTTGGTCCTCATATTGGTCTCAGTGACCACTGTACGGTGCACTTTAGAGTTCAATTGCTAAACCCACTTGCTGCGACAACTTTTGTTAAACGAACTATTAATTTCACTGATCTTAAGCGTCAGTTAGATACTGTCAACTGGTTACCCATTAAAACTGCTCGTACCGTTGATGAAGCATGGGACCGGTTTCTGGAGGTTATTAATCGCCTGGTTTCGGTGTGCAGTTCTAACCGTACTTCGAGTCCGAAGGGTACCAAAATCCCTACTGATCTTAGGAAGTTGGCTCGGAAGAAAATTACCCTGTGGCATCGCCATAAGGCAAATCGTTCCATTGACATCTTAAAAACATATAATTTGCACCGAAAAAACTATGTTTTGGCCCTAAAAAACCATCAACGTAAACAGGAATGTTTGGTCTTGGTTGAAGGCACTCCTGCATCCCTTTTTCGTTTTTTCCGTCAAAAAACTGGTGTTTCAAGCTCTTTACCTCCCCTGAAGGTGAGAGGCAATTATATTACTGACACGACAGCTAAAGCATCTGTTCTAACCGAGATTTTTGCCGAAAACGGTATCATCGACAATAATTTTATTCCAACCATGAGTATTTATAATCATTTAGACAGGGACCCCTGTAGCACGGTGGAAATTAAATCCAGTGACGTGCTTTCAGCTCTCACTACCCTCAGACCAAGCCATGCGGTTGGGCCTGACGGGTTTTCTGCCCACTTCTACAGAGAAATACGTTCTCAAATCTGTGGTCCATTAACTTACATCTTTAAGCATTCACTTACTTCTGGCAGATTGCCTTCCATTTGGTTGACGGCAAATGTAACACCTATCTTTAAAAAGGGCAACCCCGCTGATCCACACAATTACAGACCTATCGCACTTACGGTCGTCCCCTGTAAAGTGTTAGAGAAAATTATTCGTGAGAAGATGCTCTGGTACACAACCAACCATCACCTAATTAAGGACGACCAGTTTGGTTTTATGCCAGGTCGCTCCTCTACCCTCGAATTACTTTCTGGATTAGACTGATGGACCCAAGCATTGAATATTGGCGTACCTTCTGACGAAATCCTATTTGACTTTAAAAAAGCATTCGAATCGGTGGTGCATAGTAAACTCCTTTTTAAACTTAAAACTTATGGGTTCGATGGAAAACTTTTAGCGTGGATCAAGGCATTTTTATCTGGACGCACCCAACGGGTTATTCTTGGGACAACTAGCTCGGCTGAAGTTAACGTTATCAGTGGAGCCCCTCAAGGCTCCGTGTTGGGACCGTTTCTGTTCGTCCTCTTCCTGAATGATTTATACTGTAACTCTGAATCTGTTGAGCAAGCAAAATTCGCGGACGACCTCAAATTGCATTCTGTTACCCTAAGTAGTTTAAATAATGACCTAATCCAAGCCGAAATCAACTATGTTTCTCAGTGGGCAAAGGACTGGCAACTTCCAATCTCCGAAGCCAAGTCTAAATGTTTCCATATTGGTAACCTAAATCTGGGCTACATTTATGATATAGAGGGCATCAGCATGCCAGGTGTTAATTTGGTAAAAGACCTGGGTGTCTAGTTCGATTCAAGCTTAAGATCATCGACTCATTGTGCACATGTTACAGCGAATGCAGGTCGTCGTCTGGGGTTGATTCAGAGGATATTTACTTCGGGCTGCACTGAAACTAAAACTGCGTGCTTTTAAAGTTTATGTTAGACCTCTTTTGGAGTACGGGAGCCCGGTTTGGTCTCCACACCTTCTGCGGGATATTGACCATCTGGAGTCGGTTCAGCGTAGGTTTACAAAGTCACTAACTGGAGTGAAACATTTGCCGTATTATTTACGGCTCAAAGCACTGGGTATTGACTCACTGGAGTTGCGCCTCTTAAAGGCCGATCTTTTACTGGCGTTCAAGATACTGCGTGGTCTGCTTTCGGTCGATCTTCCTTTATTTGAGCTCAGCACTGTAAATTGGACGAGAGGTCATAACCTAAAACTGAGCGTACCTAAGACACGATTGACTTGCCGCAGAAATTTCTTTGCCGTAAGGGTGTTCCCCGTCTGGAATTCACTGGAGGAGCACATGGTTATGGCGCCAACGGTACTTGCATTCAAGCGCCATCTAATGAATATAGATCTGACTCGCTTCCTCAAGAGGCCCCAATTTTGTGGCAGCCATTGATTTTATTTTTCTTCGCACTGGACATGCAGTCACTGCACGAATCTATTTTTCCATTTTTTACTGCTTCAACTTTTTATTGACAATTGACCCAATCTGGTCAGGCTCTTTATCTTTTTAGGCTAACAGTTAGTGGCTATTCAGCCCTTGTTAGTTCTGTTGCTCCTGCAACGAATATTTATTTATTTATTATTTATTTATTTATAACCCACGTCTTCCGGTATATTGCTGACCTCCAACCATTATGTTGTTCTCGAAATTTTTTACACTTTTATTCCCCATACTCAGTTTTCCAGTCGTATTTGAATCCAAAGATTGGATCGGTCTCTCATGCATTTCTAAAAATTTGAGCAGAAAATATTTTGTCGTTTGACCGAGGACCTGTCCAAGTAACAAGCTATCCAAGGATCTAAGCGTGGGAAAGTTTACAATCCGTTTTTAATCGTTGAATTTGTAGGTGTGAGGCTATTACCAGAGCTGGTTGTCGCGTATTCGGAAGGAATGCTTAGTACCGGGTCCGGAGTAGATAATGGGTAGACTCTAGTATACACAGAGATTGGAAAGTGTTGGAGTCACGTATTCAGAGAGATTAAGGGGTGCCAGAGTCGAATTGGAACTGGGAGAAGTCGGCAGTTCAAATTTTCCCTCGTCATACGTTTTAGATTCGGACGTTCATCATCATCACTCTCCCCACTTTCAATACATGTCGACTGCCTTTTTTTTTTTTTACTACCGGCGTTTCAGAATCGTCTTTATCACTGGCTTTCAACAGATTAACGCATAGTAACACTTTTTTTTACTGCTGGTTTCAAATTGCTTATTACAGGTTTCAACAATTCTGGCAAAGATTCTTCATGCATTCGCTCGTCAAACGTTAGTTCAAAAAATTTTTCTTTAATTGTTTATTGAGTTTCACGATTTCGTGTTTCATTTCCATTTTCTTTATATTTATTTATATTCGAAAAATGTTATCGTTCAACGTTTTGTTTATATCCATCATTTGACGTTTTGTTTATCGTCCGACATTCAACGTAAAATGAACATTTGCATCATCCAACGTTCAACATTAAAGGAACGTTCGCATCGTTCAACGTTTTAATTATCGTCCACTGTCTAACCTTTCGACAAAAGCAAACGGTTGTATCGTCCCTCATTTAACGTTTTGTTTATCAATTTAAAAAACCATACGGTTCATTCCAAGACGTTCTACACAACGTTTTAAACTCGAAAATTTTGAAATTTTGGTCCCACCTGATTTTTGCACACATGTTTTAAGTTTAACTAGTCCACAAGATTATGAAATTAGCATTATCGCTAACCACTTATTTAGGAATCCTGGTTACGACTGACTGCAATAAAATGACGTCGTTTAGTGCAGTAACGTTCAATTTTTTTTTGTTTATCTAAGAGATAATTGTCGAAAATGATGAGATTGAAAAACGTTGGATCCAACTCTTTAGGAGGAATCAAGTCGGTTTGAGACTCATGAAAGAATGCAATCTTTTGTCCGCAAATATAGTTTGCAAATCTTTGTATGTAGGCTGGCAGAGTTTTGCTATGAATGAATAATCTGTCGTAATCCAGCCAGCCATAATTTCAGATGAAGTTAAACAGCATGTTTGTTGTTCTGAAATTTGCAGGCCTTCTTATTAAGCATCACGGGTAAAAGAAATAATTTTTATTTTTGGCTCCGTTTCTTGCGTGAAAAAAATGGTAGTTTTGTACTTCCATAGTTGTTTTATTTATTCGGCCGTCCTTTTTTAATAGAAATAAATAAAAACAATGAAAGTTAAATTTAACTTCCATCGTTTTTATTTATTTACTCAGTCTGATACGCGCTTTCCATCGTTCATTCAAACACCAATTTATTCGCAGTCACATTCCATCGTTTACTCCACTAAATTCAGAAAATCTCCATCTGAAAACTTGTTGATCGATTTATTGACTTCAACAACGCAACAACATTATACTCAATGTTGTACTTAAGTTTTAAGTTCCTCGGTGCGTTGTTGGTGATGTAAATAGAGCTAATTTTTCCCGTCACTTTCGACAACCTTATGTTAGCATGTGAAGTTAAATTGAACCAAGATTTTTCTAATATATTCCTATTAAATTTACCGATCATTTTGTAAATGTTGTCGCATGTCCACGTTCTAATACATATCGGCCTGTCCTCACTTCTCACAAAATTTGTAACATGACGAAACCGATTACAAATAATTCCGGTAATACTATAATGTTAAAGACATGTTTTAATTTTGAACAGTCTTTGAAGTCGGTGAACAGAGAGCCAAAGGAGCTACGTTAGTGGAATTTATGCTAGATTTGAACCATGATTACGACCTACAGAATAAACGCTTAACCAAAGTTGGAGTGGCTATACAGCCTGAAGATGCCGTAACGTATTCTGAGTTGGTTGAAACCGATGTAAAGAGACTAAAACCAGCCATGAAGGGAAATTCTGATGACGTTACACGTATTAAATAAAAATAAACGTATTATGACGTCATTTTTTATTCACAATCTGTAGATATGGCTACCAAATAATACTTCGACTTGGAATTAGTCACAATGGATTACGATATACAAAGAACCGACTAACAAAACTCGCACTGAAATACACCATCAAGATATGGCAACTATTTCACAGCTGTCCAGTTTAGAAGAGGTCGTAAACAAACACGAGGTCTTGGAGGCCGACTATGGACTACATTTTAGAGCGAGAAATAATCAAATTAAAGAAGTGGCGCTGCCAAGAGAAAATAACGATGTTGCCACTAAAGAATATGTCAATGTGCGCGGGGTTAATTTAGACTTGGTCAGAACTGTGATGCAGGAAATAAACGTTGAACTAAGCTTGTGCCCGGTATAGATTCTGAAGGTGCCGTAACATATTTTGAGTTGGTCGACTTAGAAACCGTCGTAAAGAGACTTAAACCTGGAATGAAGGAAGATTACGATGGTCATTACATCGGGAAAAAAAATAAACGCATTAAAGACGTCGTTTCCCCAATATAATCTGCAGAAGTGGCTACCAAAGAAATGTCGATTTGAATGTCATGAAGGATTACTATATGCGGAACAACCAATAATAAAATTTGTGCCTAACAGACCCTTAAGATGCGGTGACTATTTCAAAGTTTTCCAGTTTAGAATTGAAATACGACTTCTTTTTTCAAAGATGACTACGATGGTCACTTTAACGCAAAAATTGATCAGATAAAAATCACATCGCTAACAGAAAAAAAAAATGAAGTAGCTGTAAAGAATACGTCGACATAGCTACTAAAGACTCTCGCAGGTTTAATTTATACCTCGCCGGAAACTGCAGTGCGAGTTATAAACGTTTAGTCAAACTCCCAACTGCAACAGCTCCCGATACTGCTGCAACTTATTCACAGTTATGTGCTTTAGAAAAAAAAATTAAACACGATCTGGCTTATGTAGATCCTGTTGTAATAGTGGGAACAGCCATACTTGCGAACTATGAAGGAGATTTTGATGCAAGCAATAAAATGATTATAAACCTAAAAGAGTCCATACCGTTGAACGATGCCGTTACGAAGCGGTTCATCCTCGACAACAGTTATACCTTAGTTAGTTTTCACACCATTGCACCATTTAAAAAGGGCCTTTTTTTTCTTACGTAGTGATAACGTTCCTTTCAATTACTTCCTTTGCTCGAATGAATGTTATCATTTAGATGCCCAGGCATTTAGTACTGATATTCCACCAAACTACAAGATGCAGTGTGTGGTATGATACAAGCCATTCAAGCTGGCAGAGTGTGAATAACGAACCCGACGAAGATTCGACTATACCGGATTTCAAATTTATACCAGGATTATCAAGGTGCAGCATTATAAAGACCAACTTATTGCAAAATCGAAGCTGCGATTTTGGATTGAACCACTGAAATTTTATTTTGAAATGAACCACTGAAATTTATGTAGTGAAAGATTTGAACAGCTTAGCTTTTGATATGCTCCCAGCTGTAGCCTGGCGCCAGAAGGAGAGTGGGACAACTTTCCTAGGTAAATCCCATAGGAAATTACTATGTTCTTTTACATGCCACAATCGACTTGAGCACAAGACATCACAGGGCTTTCTCTTCCCGAAAATTCCAGGGGTGGCTAAAGTCGAACTGGAACCCGGGAACTCTGGGACACACACAAAACGGTCATGACCAACCATCAGGCCACCTTGCCCCAAGATTTAAACAGCAGTGAGAAAAACGGAACCTATTACGAAGTAGATGTGTACCTAAGTACCAGCCCAATTTTACACTTCTCTCATCTGGTCAAAATTGTCTCATAATTAAGGCATTTAGATAAAGAACTTAGAAAAAAAAACAGAAATGTCTTCACCATATTTGATTGAAATTCTGTACTCTGTCGTGTACTCACAGACCGAAGAGGTCGTTTTGCTGGTCTTCCGACTGCATTTGCTGTTTCGCCCAGCAATGTGTAGGTTCTTGTTAAAAAAAAATTTTTAATTGTTATTTTATTAGGAGCGTCTGCCATAAACTGATTCTTGTTTATTCTTTAATTTTTGTTCATCTTTGAGCTGATATCTACACTTGAAAATGAGGTGGATTTATCCCCGTGTTTTATTGTTTTACTTGTGCATTACTTGGCAATATTTTTATCTTTAAACACCAACCGAAAGGCACTTCCTCATCGGTTGAACCTCCCACTCATGCCGCAAAACCACTACCAAAGACCAGTGGCCACTGCCGTTCTTGTCTTCGGAAACAACAGGCCTTCAGAAATGCCTCTGGAGCAGAAGCCTGACTCCTGGTGTGACTCTTGATATATTCCCCCAATCCAATGAGAAAAAGTCTTCAACAGTACTAGACCCTTGTCCACTGGTGAAGAAGCCACCACAGCACCATTACGATTCTGGAATCCATGCAAACTCCACAACAGATGATGTGCGTCCAAATCGCCAAAGACAACAAATAGAACAGGCAAAGGGTCCAACCACATATCCCATTCGTCTACCGACAAGTTCTGTGACGAATATACAACAGCAACTGTAAACAACTTGCCTCCACTCCAAAACCGAACTGCCAGACAGCCCAGGCCCAGAATCTAATGGGTAGAACAGGCCAGTGAGGCAACGAGTCCCGCAGCACCATTGCAACAACCCCCGCGACCCTCATCACCTTCCAAGCGAAATAGCACATGACCACTATGAGACCAGACCACTTGTAGCTGCAACTTAATTTCTGCTACAGCCAAAATGTTCGAAAAGTGCAACAAATCATCCACTTCTTCCTGCTAGAAAAGCAAGTTCCAATCTCCTAAAACAGAGACGATGAGAAAAAAAGGCATTTTCAGATCAGGTGTTACCCAGGAAACCCAGCAGCATTGACCCCTCTGAACCAAAGTCCACGATATCAGAACTGTCTCCTTCGCTGCAAACATGCCCCTGCTTCTCAAATGTGTTTCTAGTTTCAACTGCCTGACAATTAGTAGCTACTGGAGGTGAGGAAGCTACCTTGCTCTTTGCTCTCCTTCTCCTAACCTGAGGACTAGCACCAGCTGCCTTGCGAGGGGACACTGCCATTACCACTGGCTTAGAGACAACAGGGGTAAACACATCCGCACGCACGTCAACCAATAGAGAGTCACCAGCCCCTGCCACTACCACGGAATTGTTTGAAACACCAATCGCCCGTGTATCAACATCTTCCGAATCATCCACCACAGACAATGAGACACCCAAAGTAGCACCTGAAGAGGCACCAGGAGAAACACCTGAAGAGCCACCCAGATCCAGAGAGCTAACTGTGGGAGCAACAGGTACTCCAACGTATCACCAACAGCCTCAGGCTGACATCCAGCTTCTGGATCAATGTCCCCATGGACTCACTTCACTTGACCCTGTGACGTCACTGATGCTAACGAGCGAACAAAGCAAGCCCCTCCATGAAACAATTTACATAAGTCACAATGCACAAACACGCACAGATTATTGAGATGTACTAACAACCCACAGTGCAGACATCGTACCCACCCTTGACATTTCCCTTAACTTTCCCTTTTGTGCTTAACCCATTGAACCCCTCCCCCCACAACTTCAATATCACTCTCCATATACGGCAACCAGAAGACCCAGCACACAACCAAAGGTTCACAAGGGTCAATGGCCTTACACAGATAACCACCGACTTCTTGAATGTTCGCCTGCAAAATTCTCTGCTTACCTTTCATGGTCCTTCAACACAACTTCGTAGACATTATTGAGCCTCAGCGGGCCCATCGCAACAATACACTCAATAGCAACAATGTCCTGCAACAATGACGTAAATTGTTAATGTAAAAAAAGTCTCTCTCTCTGGCTGCACAGAAAAATTACGGATAGGCACGACCGCTCATTATCCAAAAGGACTCTATAAAAGGACCTCATCCAGTTCAGCTCAGCAGAACATCAACAATATCACCTTCAACCCTTCTACCAACATTACCACCAACATCCTCGACACTACTCATTCGCGATAAACCCACCAAAGGCGCAACTTTTTCTACTCGTACATCCATTGAATCAATAATACAACAGCCGTGTAAAAGTGACCGATATTCTTTGGAGTGGGCTTAAAATAGCTAATGTGAAAGCTGTATGTGTAGCTGAAGCACAAGAATTCGTGCTTGAATGGTTGAAGAATGAAGTTAAGCTATTAAGAATAAATCAGTTGACATAGATTTTGTCTTTGAATATTTCCATGAACAATAGGAACAAAACGAGTTCCGTAGAATTGAATTTGAATTAAAGAAAGCAGTAACAGCGTCTGTAAATTCTGATCAGTCAATTAACGACGGGATAAATTATTCAAGGATGGATCAAATGGACAGGGACAAATGGGTAAATTTAAACCTGATAAAGAGTTAACGTATTTAGTTAATTTTTAATGCATTTGTAAAAAAAAAAGGTTTTAACGAAAGCACGTGGGCAACTGTCAGGACAAGCTGCTGAAGTGTTAGCCAGAATGCCAAAGGACCGTAGCTCAGACTACAATAAAGTGAAAAGCAGTCGCCGAAAAAAAATTTAGGCTTGACACTGAAACTTTCAAGAAAACGTTTAGGGCAAGTAAATTTAGAGAGATTCATTTGTTGAAGTTGCACACCACATTAAGTGTACGAAAATTATGAAGTTGCAACAATTATTTTATAGGAGCAGTTTTACCGTGCTGTTTCAGGAAAACTTGAGGTTATATGTCCATGGTTGGACTGAAAAGATAAAATCGCTTGAACAAGAAACGAATTTATTTGATACATCTGATGCATACGCATTACGGTACAATGACAATGTGCAATGTCGGACAATGCTTACTAAAACTAAGCACTAAGGACCAACAATTTCAGAAGGCAAAAAAATGGCAACGAAAGCCAAAGTGGAAATGAACAGCAGGAAAATGGTGAGAGCAAAAATATACAGCTTGAGGGAAAATCAAATGATAGCAATCAGATTAATACAGAAGAGAAAGAAGAAGGTGACAGGACTAACAAGGTGTTTGAAAAAAGAGACTATTAAGAATTCTTCATGTTATAAACGTTAGAGTACACTCCATCTGTACCGTGATTGTTCCATTAGAGCGGCAGAAATTACCTTCGTAGAGATTTAGGGCCTACTGCTGCAGAACTTTTTGAACTTTATGTTCTGACAGTAATACTGAAATGAAATGCCTGGCGACTGTGACCCAACTTTTGATTGTATATCGTCTGAACTGGTAAATGCTAATTAGTGTACTGGTGAATCTATTTGGTTCCGACCTGCCATCAGTGAAGAAATTTCAAAATTTGTATTGAAGGCAAATTTTGATTAGTTAAACATAAATGCTGGTTTATTTAATACCATGGTATCATGCATGAAAGGCATCATTAAATAAGCACTGCAACATAAGACTGCAACAGCTATAAATCAAATAAAGCCATTAAGTGGCCTTGACTTGGTCAATGCTTTGACTATGTGCATAACCAAGGAATTGTCACAGAGGCAGAGATGAGGGTGACTAAATAATTCTAACCCAATGAAAGGGAGAGTGAACTAGAAATAAAAGAAAAAAGGGAAGAAAGGGGTAAACAAAAAATTAGTTGTTAGTCCTGGGAGCGAATCATTTTCAAATTTTTCGAATATAAGCAAAGACGAAGTTAGTTATACAAAGTAGCTAATGAAAAGTCAGTAAATTCAACAGAAAACGAGTCACAAAAAAACAACAAATCAACATCTCAGTGTTGATGGAGAGAATAATTCAAGAGAGCTACATAAATATAAGTAAGACTAGAGGAATGAATTAAGTTTACGAACACATTTCCTGGGACATTTTCCCCGGCACTGTTCCCGACGACTTGTAGGATTGATCGCCTACTCATGCCTGCCCCCTCTTTCAATGCAGGTAGAATGGGAGAGCGCATTTGGAATGCGGGCGCGAGGAGGGGAGAAGTGATTGTTCGGCCGACGACTTGTCAGATTGAACCTTTATTGAGTTGATCTTGAGTGAATCTTGCTTTGCCTGCCTCCTGTTTCCATGCACGTAGAGTGGGAGAGTGCAGTTTCAATGCGGGAGTGGTTTTCCTTTTAGCCTTCCCTTTTGCTTTGGCCTTACTTTTAGCCTGCATCCAGGATTATAATGTAGATTGAAACTAAAATATTGTCAGATTCGTTAGCCAATCGATGCCAAATGCTAGCGATAGGATTTTCTACGGATTGACCAATGAATTTGTCAATATTAACTTTAATTCTTTTTATGTTTATGACAATCCCTTTCGAATTTAGATCTCCAATATGTAGCCGGGTAAATGTATGGTAAAAAGTCCACTGTTCAAAAGTAAGACATTCATTCTTTAAAAGTCAACCAATGCCTTGAAAGCGTGTGATCAGTAATAGTGAAACGGTTACAAATATCGTTTGTGACCATACTAATTGTGTTCAAAGAACGATTAGGAACAGATGTGCCGATCTAGACACACGCTGGTGTGTCGCGCCAAGTTAGGCAACAAACATCACAACAAACATCACATCAATTCAATTGTCGAGGTTGTAAACCATTGTAGCGCGACGCCATAGCGTCAGTGTCTTATATCTTGAAGCATAGTTGGGCACATTTCAGGTACTTGGGGAAAAATAATAATGCGATACAAAAGCTTAAATTGTGTTGAAATCGAGAGCAATGACCCACCTGACAAAAATTAATTCGTGTTTGAATGCCAGCTATGCTGCTTTCAATGCAAAATCTGCCCCTCAATAACGTTGAAAATGTGTTACTACCTAGCTACCTAGCTAGTCCGCTCATCCACATGTTAAATCCCGTAGGGTGATTATTCATCGATTCCGAGATAACGGGAAGGCTTCCAGCTATGAAACTGGACGAACGGGTGCAGTACAATACGAACTGCGTACCTTTCTTGGTTAGGAGCCTGGGGAAATAACAGGGATGGCGTGGGATGGCGCGTAACTACAAAAATATTGTTATAAGTATTGTTAGTATTGTCGGCATCCTCTCTCAATGGACGGCTAAAGTTCCGACAATGAGAACGTGTATACTGACGTACGTGCCTAGGCACACACTAGTGTATCACGATAAATCTAAACAACATTGGAAAGAAATTGTATTCACGTCCAATTCACGAAAAATAAACTAAGTGTAAAAACAAAGCAAAATAAACAGAGCCAAAAACTGGTAAGGAGGCCACCAAGTTGAGAGTGGTTCGGCCCCTCAAAGGAGTGATATCAACACACCAAAACTAACTAAATACATCAATTACAACAAAATTAAAACCAAACCAAAAACCAATAAAGAGGTGACTAAGTTGAGAATGGTTCGGCCTATAGGCAAAAGGTAGTAGCAAATTGTTGAAAACCAATTTCTTGTTAACGTGGCACTTTATTACTCATCTGCACGGTAGTGGAGTTGAGTCAATACACAATTAAAAAAAAAAGGAGTGATATCATATCAAAAACCAGCACTGGTAAAAGGGGCTGCCAAGTTCCGAATGGTTCAGCCCTTCAAAGGAGTGATATCAACACACCAAAACATTCGCCAACTTAATCGCACCGAATAATACTTTGGACGTTAAATGAAAACTTGAACATTACTACCGAAAGTAGCAATGGCTCTAGTTTTCATTTAACCTTCGAATTAATAAGCGGTGCGATTAACTTGGCGAATGTTTTGGTGTTTTGATATCACTCCTTTGAAGGGCTGAACCATTCGGAACTTGGAGGCCCCTTTTACCAGTTCTGGTTTTTGATATGATGTAAATAACCTGAAGGCTAGGAAGGTTAAAATGGCAACGCTTTGTACTAAAGTGAATCTTGCTTTGCGATTTAATGACTGTAGAAATCTACGTAGGCAGGAAAAGCTTGCTTAAAGTAAAAGCACAGTTTTCCTAAATGCCATCTGTTGGGACAATAATGTAGTTTCAGTTAAAAGAGTCTTGCCCGGGGATGTATGCCTTCATCCGGGAAATAAACGTTATTGGCATAACCTTCCTTTCTTTATGATCGCCAAAAATTTAAATTCCAAGATATAACATACTCAGAACTGCCAAGTTGTCATTTTTAGAGCTTCAGTCAGTATTAACATATAAGTGTTGTTAAGCAATTCCACTGTTACTTAATTTAGTTAGCCATGCAAAAGAGCAAAATCGAATTTTGCAAATGAGTTGTCATGATTTGTGTTATGCTAATCAGGTACTCATTGACATGCATTTCTTCGTGTTAATATGTTGTCCGTATATTTGACAAATTATGAAAACAAATTTTTGCTTATTTGACAATGGTCATCAAGCCAAACCGTCCATAGTGATATCAGTACTAAATCACTGATAGTTTTCAAGAATCATGTGTGTGAAAACAAGTACTTTCGGCAATGGACATAATTTGAGCACTAGTGTGGCTTCGATTAATGCCCATTTCTGCCGGGGGGGGGGGGGGCCCGTTATGACTTTTGTATCAATTGATGTGTATGGGATTTGTTCATTAGTAGGCTCTTATTTTTGTGAACAGTAAACAAGGCTTGGGTTGGAATAAAGAATAAATGACAAGGTAAAGGGTAAACGAAGAAACAGTCTGTATTAAAGACTGGTCTTGTGAGAATTCTTCAGTTAAGAAATAACCAACTGCAAAGTACTTTTCCTTCCATTAGGCTACCGGATAATACGCCAGTGTGTCCATGATTTATGGTTTAATGGGAATTCCTGATATTTCTCAATTGGAAGAGTTAAAAAAAAAAGGAGTCAAAAGGTCATTCGACACTCGAGGACTGGTAAAGCAAGACATCTCACCGCTTACACACATGATTGCAGTATTTATGTAATGAAATGTGTGGATTGTAGTATAAATAGTGCAATGTATGCAGGTACAAAGCTTGTCGCCACAGAACAACATCAGCCTTAGTCATCAGCGTTTGAAGCAGCACAAATTAATATGAATCAAGGCTGGAGTGTTAAGAAGTCAACTCCTATTTCTTAAATTAACACTGGCGATAGCCAGTGCTAGTAAGGGTCGACCTAGGATCGCTGTGTTACACTCTCAACTTTGAGAGCTTATAACTCCGTCGAAAGTTAACATTTTTAAACCAAATTTGGAATCTAACCTTGACTAGACAAAGCCTGTCTGCAGTTCAAAAATTGTGAAATTCGGTCGAGCCAAATCCGAGATACAGAGAGGGGCCAAACATACAACTTCTCGTTGTTCTGGGGATACTTTCGTCTGTCCTCTCTACAGGGCAAACCATTTGTGCTATAAAGCTGGTTTTAGCTCATTTTACAGGTATTGCTCTGTAGATGTGCCCTTTCCATAAGGCCTTTTCTAATTGGTCAAGTGGTTCAGGGGTTACGGAGCTCTAAACGACCAGATTGATTGTTTTACATTGTTTCAAACATTGTTATTATGCAACAATGCCAATTAGCAAACGCCAGCTGCAAGATTAAAGTATTTGTTTCTATTATTAAGGGTCAGCCTAGGGTCTCTGTGTTAAACTCTCAACTTTGACCGTCAACTGCACAGTTTTACACTTTAGCTGCAATGGAAAGTAACACGAATTAATAAACAAAAACGGATCGTTAAATGTTTACAGTAAGGATCTAAGAGTCAAAACCTAGAAGGAACACGGACAAGCTTTGACACTCAAAAGGCTGGTAAGCATTAGGCCCTTACTACCCGGTGGTCAGCAATAAATATATTTTGGCGAAAAACTGTAAAATGATGATCAGTTGTAGTATGGTATACGTTCCTGCTTTGCTTTATGTTGAAAATTATTTTTCGATTTAGTAACAAGACAGCATATTCGCAGCAGAGAGCATTAATTTGGTTATCCTCTGCCATAAATCTACGAAATATAATAAAAAATTCTAAAGCAGCAAAAGACAAAAATGCCAAATCTTCAAAAGAAAATTGTGCTCTTAAATTTCCATAACAATATTCTAAGACCAAAGAAAACCTGTGACAACTGTTCATACATATGTTCTGTCCAATAGACTAGAACTAAGCTAACCACCGGGTAGTAAGGGTCTAATGCTTACCAGCCTCTTACTGACAAAA